>VSMD01015130.1:0-106802 GCA_008750895.1 Mirza zaza | reverse complement strand
CATCTTATATTTTCCTGGTTAGAGCTGGAACCCATACTACTAAGTGAAGTATCCCAAGAATGGAAAAACAAGCACCACATATATTCACCAGCAAACTGGTATTAACTGAGCAGCACCTAAGTGGACACATAGGTACTACAGTAATAGGGTATTGGGCAGGGGGGAGGGGGGAGGAGGGCAGGTATATACATACATAATGAGTGAGATGTGCACCATCTGGGGGATGGTCATGCTGGAAACTCAGACTTGTGGGGGGAGGGGGGGAAGGGCATTTATTGAAACCTTAAAATTTGTACCCCCATAATATGCTGAAATAAAAAAAATATAAATTAAAAAAAAAAAAAAAAAGAGGGATATAGACATAGACTCCAGGGGCACACAAATTGCATACAATATTTCCCCTTTATAGGCAATTTTGCTTTTTGTAATTTCAGTTATCTATGGACAACCATGTCTGACAATATTAAATGAAAAATTCCATAAATAAACAATTCATAAGTTTTAATTTGTGTGCTATTTTGAGTAACTGACGAAATTTTTCACAGTCCTGCTCCTTCCTGCCTGCGATGTGAATCACCCCTTTGTCTGGCACATCTGCATTGTGTATGCTAGCTGCCTGTTAGTCATTGACACTGTCTGCTTCTGACATCTGATAATCGACACATCACAGGAAGAAGGGTGAGTACAGTACAGTAAGATATTTTGAGAGAGACCATATTCACATAGCTTTTTATTACAATATAATTGTTCTATTTTATTAGTAGTTATTGTTCATCTTTTGCTGTGCCTACTTTATACATTAAAGTTTATCATAGGTAAGACATAATATATATTAGGTTCAGTACTATCTGAGTTTCAAGCATCCACTGGGGGTCTTGGAATGCATCATCTGGGCAAATAAGGGGGGACTACTGTAATAAATAGTTGCTCAGAGGAGGATAAAGTTCCAAAAGGTTGGGGTAGGCTCTGAAGGTGATAGACACTGTTGATTGTCTATCTCTTCTCCAGTCGTTTCCTCTTCCTTTCTAACAGAACACCAGTTTTGTTTAGGATAGCACTATGCCCGGTGAGAGGAGGCCAAGCAATCAAGCTCTGGCCAACAAAATGACCAGGGAAGCCTGCTGAGTGGGGCTTCCAGGAAGGCTTTTATTTTCCTGATACAAAGGCCCAGGCTCAGTTGGCATGCACTTTTCACCCTTTGCCCTTGCCTTTTCTCTTTTCCTGGGACCCAGACACAGTGCCTAGAGCAGAATAGTCATCTTATAACCATGAGGACTAAAGCCAGCCAGCCACTCAGCGTGTCAGACGTGGAAGTTAGAAGCAGCCTGGTCCTTGATGGTCTCTCTAAGCAGCTGTAGCAGTCCCAGACTGCCTACTTCTGGAGTTTTTGATATGTGAGAGAAATAAACCCTTATTTGGTTATCAAGTTCCAGTTACAAGCAATTAAACAAGATCCTAATGTGTACAGAAACCTTCCTGGAATAGAATGTTTCTATCTAAGCTTTGCAGGTGAGGAACGTTCAGCTGGGTTTGGGGAAAGGAGCCATTGTAGGTATGGGGCATGTACTACTCAGTGGTAGGCAGGCAAGACCAGTGCAAGGGTTAAGGGGAAGGTGGGAAACCGGCCACTCTGGGTAGGGAACAGTTAACACATCTCCATGGTGGCTAAAGAAGACCATGAAAGGTAAAGGAATTGATGCGTGAAGCAGTACAGAAAGGCCCCGAGACTTAGTGAGAAAATGTGGCTTGGGTCACATCATATCACATCATAGACTTTGGACTAAGAGTTTAGATTTCATTAATACAGAGGTGGATGGCACTGAAGAATTTTAGGCAAGGACATACACAGCCAAGTAGAAATATTAATACACACAGGCATTTTATATATGCGACTGGATCATCACACGGTCAGTCACAAATGTTTCTGACCATTTTGAGCATGTGGTAGATACTGTTCTAGACCCAGGGTGAAAGGTCAAGGTTCTGTAAAATAATGTAAGTTCAATATCTGGATTCCCTAAACAAATATTTCAGAGAAGGGATCCTAAATCTTTTAAAAATGACAGAACAGTGTTTTGAGTGGGACTCACCGGGTTCAAATCCTGGCTTTGTCACTTATTAACTGTGTGACTCTGGGCAGGTTTCTTTACATCTCTGTGCCTGTTTTTCTCAGCTGTAATATGAAGTTAATAAGAGAACTTTCCTCATAGTTTAATTATAAGGATGAAATGAGACAGTACTGGCTCAGTGTTCCCTAATTAATGGCAGGTGTACTTTCTGTTGTTCAGTCCCTAAATCATGGGGTTTCCTTAAGTCCTCTTCTCTCGTCAGCAAATCCTGCTGGATCTAATTTCAGAGCATATGCAGAATACAGTTACTTTGTGCCACAGTGGTTGCCGTGGTGCTGGTTCCTACCAGATGGCCTCTTCAGGGCCAACGTGCCCATCCTCACCTGCTGGGAATGTTGGTTATGGAAGGCACACAGGTGTGTCTCTTGTGGCGATTGCCTTGGCTGAAGGGAATCACCTTATTCAAAACTTAGATGCTCTCTCAAGGGGCAGTCCCCCACCACTGCCTGGCTAAAGCACAGACATGAAGAACTGGCCCCCTTGCCTGTGCTAGGCAGAGTGATGGCTTAATCCCCAGAACCTGCAATGGGTCAGGTTGCAAGCGGGTAAAGTATTTAGAAAAGTATCTTGCACAGAGTGAATGCTCAGTAAGCGTTAGCTATTATTTTTACTAGTGGAGAAATGGTCACGTGACTCCTGGCATTGCAGAAGTTATTTATCTTTATTTATGTTTGATCCCTCTATCCTGCAAGAAGTGGAAGACAAATAATATGCACATGTTAAATTAGGACCTTAGTTTCCTTGCTTTTATGTGTGTGAGCCAACCCCTGGATGAGGCAAATTCTCTTTAGGCTCAAAAGCATAAGTCTGAGTCTCTCACATGGACCCAATATGTGATCAAGGGCAGGAGATGAGAGTCTGGGCTGCAACTGTTTGAACCCACAATTTGAGCCCAGGGAATCAGAGCTCAGGGAAGTCAGATCTGGCTCCAGTCAGGCCTCATCTATCCCAGGACCTCTGTAGGAAATGGAAAAGTCCAGCAGTTATACTGCACGAGGAAGGCTGATGGCTGATTCTGAACTGTTATTTATTGGAAGGGCTGAACTTTTTAAATGAGATTTCCATGAAGAAAGAACCCAGAGCTCATCTCATATCCTTGTTCATGAGCTATGGTATAATAAGAAATATATATTTGGGCTTTGCCCCTGGTTCCTGGCATAGAGCTCCTAAACCCTTGTAATTTTTTGAGTGATAAGAGCATCTTTTGTTCTAATAAAGCAACTCTTGCTGGGCCCCCAAATAGCTTCAGGATGGAGGCTGGTTGCCAGAAAGACCAAGTCTCAATTAGAAACTTGGAACTTTTGGTCCCGTCCCCATCCTCTAGGGAGGGGAGAGGAGCTAGGGTTTGAGTCAACAATCAATCTCCTTTATGTGATGAAACCTCAGTAAAACCTCATAAATCAGGGGTCCTCAAACTTTTTAAACAGGGGGCCAGTTCACTGTCCCTCAGATTGTTGGAGGGCTGGACTATAGTTTAAAAAAACTATGAACAAATTCCTATGCACACTGCACATATCTTATTTTGAAGTAAAAAAACAAATGGGCAAAAACAGCCACATGTGGCCCACGGGCCATAGTTTGAGGACGCCTGCCATAAATGATGAGGTTCAGAGAGCTTCCAAGTTGGTGAGCACATCAAGGTGCTGGGAGGGTGCCAGAGGGAACTCCATGCATTGCCCCCATACCTGGCCTTGTGCATCTTTTCCATTTGGATATTTCTGTGTTGAACGTTTTATAATAAACTGATAACAGTAAGTAACTGTCTTCTGTGAACCATTCTGGCAAGTTACTGAACGTGAGGAGAGGTCGTGGAAACCCCTGATTTATAGCTGGTTGGCCAGAGGCACAGGTGGCCGGGACTGAAGTGGGGGCAGCTTTGTGGGACTGAGCCCTTTAACTTGTGGGGTCTGACACCAACTCTGGGTCATTAGTGTTAGAGTTGAATTGAATTGAATTACAGGACATCTAGTTCTTCTCTGGAGAGTTGGAGAATCATTTGGTGTGAGGAAGAAACCTCTCCTAGGTGTCGGATGTGTTTATGAGCCCTGTCCTTTCCTGAACTGATTGTGCTGTCACCCCTCAGCAATCGCCAAAGGCGGGGGCTTTTCTTTTGGTAGGTTTTGGGAAAAAAGGCTCAGAAATATACTTTGAAGTGGGAAAGAGCAAGAGTATGTGCATGTATATTGTAAAATATCCTGATTTCTAGGAAGATACACACCATCTTTATTGTTATTATTATATATATGTGTGTGTGTGTGTGTGTGTGTGTGTGTGTGTATTTAGAGATGGGGTCTCACCATGTTGCCCAGGCTGGCCTCAAACTTCTGGGCTTAAGTGATCCTTCTGCCTCAGCCTTCCAAGTAGCTGGTACTACAGGTGTGCACCACTGTGACTGGCACAGCCATCTTAAAAAAAATTCTATTCTGCTTGATCTAGATATAGATTCATATTTAACCATGTAAGAACAACATATCCAATTCTGCCATCTGTTGGTTGTATGAGCACTTTGAAGAAACAACTCACCTGTGTGAGGCACTTAAAATCATTGAGTCCTGGACTAAAAAATATATATGCCTAAACCGTCAGGGACAGGAGGGAGTCAGTCCTACTTTTTAGAGATATTTCAAGATAGACAATGTCTAACTTTTGTTGTTTCTTCAGTACAAAATTAGACAACACACTAGAATGTCTTACTGACATTTAAACTCAGTTCTGTTTTGAATTCTATTGATGAGGTTAGCACCTAATCAGATCCCTTCATAATAAAACTGGAAATTATATATGTGAAGATATATATACAGTTACTCCCGTGATTTTTTTCCAAAATAAGGTTAATTCCTAATTATTACATAATTCATTTTAAGGATATGGGGTGGAGGATCTTTCCTGAAATTTGGATAGTGTCCAAACTATAGCATATTGTCTCAGGACTTCCATATCTATCAGATAGTACTTGCTCAATAAAAGTTGAATTTCTAATTCCTTTAAAAAATAACCCATCTTAAAGAAAAAAATCTTCTATATACTCAGTGATAAAAACATGATATAGACAATAATATGCTCACAGAGTATTACTTTGAGCTCTTGAATACCATCCATTTTCGGCATACTTCTGTTAATGTATTTCAGTATGTTGAAAACTTTTTAAATAGCACATGTTGTGGAAACATATTTTCCACTTAGAAAGCCTTAGCTCTTTTTCCACTGCACTTTTGTTTAGTGATTTATTTGCCATCTTATATCAAGACCCAAGATAAATTGAACCAAATATGCAACCACCTCATACCCCATTCTTACTGTATTTCATCCTGTTTTTGATGGGCCATTTTATAATTCTAATTTTGAATAACTGCCTAATCTTGTAAGCCTGAATAACCCTATCCAGTGTTACCTGTTCATCCCAACCCCTCTTCATACTTCACCTTCCAGTCAGGGGCTAATCATGTCCCTGATCCATTGACATGAATGAATGATTCATATTTCTAGCCACCTTGGTCCTCACCTACATAATTTTTTTTTTGTGCGTGTGTGAGACAGGGTCTCGCTCTGTCTCCCGAGCTAGAGTGCCGTGGCATCATCATAGCACACTGCAGCCTCAAACTCCTTGGCTCAAGCGATTCTCCTTCCTCAGCCTCTCAAGTAGCTGGAACTACAAGCATGTGCAACCATGCCTGGCCAATTTGTCAGGTTTTTTTTTGTGGAGACCTGGGTCTCGAACTCCTGGCCTCTAGCAATTCTCCTGCCTCAGCCTCCCAAAGTGCTAGAATTAAAGGTGTGAGGCACTACACTTAGCTCTCACCTACATAATTTTTAAAAAATCTAATTTTCTTTAAATATCATGTATCATAGGGATTGTTTCCAAAACTTCAGACATTTGACCAAGAATATAATAAGTGAGCAAATTGAAGCCAAGTGCCACCACTTGTGCCTTCTCAATTCCTCATCTGAGTCTGCATCAACATGACACATGCTTGAACTTACACTTGTGTTTTAAGAAAATTCTGCTCTATTGCTCATCATCCTTTTTAATCCCTTTTCTTGGTATTTAAGGTATCTTAGCAACAACTCACATCCACAGGCAACCATCAAAGGCACAGTTTCAAACACTATAGCAATCAAAGCATCCTACTTGGTTGCTCACTGATTTTCTTCCAGGCAACCTATCTTATTTTAGAAATATAACAAATATATAGAAGCTAATGATTTACAATCTTTCCTCCTGCCACAAGAAAATTTCTGAGACTCTGTGACTGTTTCAAAGAGCTTCTGTGTGCTGCTGATTGATTATACTCCATCCCTTACCATCTGAAAGCTTCCCAAAGAAGGCAGAGCACTTTGGAGTTAGTTCAGACCATTTGGGAAGACCTGATGGGAAAAACCACCAAGATCATATACTAACATGAACCCAGTAAACCCCACTATTTGCCAGAGATTTAAAATTTTTCTAATTGAGGTATAATAAATATATAAGGAGTAAAGTGCAAAAATCGTGTATAAACACACACTCACAGCCACTGCCTAGATCAAGATATAGATTATTTCCAGCACATCAGAAGGCTTGTTTCTCTCATGTTCCCGCCCAATTTTTTAAATTTTTCTTTTTTTTTCAATATCGAGAGCAAATGTTTCTGCCCATTTAATATCCTGTTTAAAGCAAATACAAATCTTACTTCTATCACCATAGATTTGTTCTGTTTGTTCTCTAACTTCATCATAAAGGGGGTCATACAGTGTGTTCATTTTTGGACCTGACCTCCTTCCTTAGCAGTGTGTCAACAGGATTCATCCACAATCCCAGCATGTACCTAACAGGTACTTAAAGTAGGGCTGCATTCTTTTTTTTATTGCTGTGTCATATTCCATCACTTCAATATTCCATAGTTTATCCATTCTACTACTGATGAACATTTGGGTTGTTGATAATTTTGGGCTATTGTGACTAAATCTGCATAGTCAGAGATTTTCATGTGTGAAAGAACACTTAGCTACACACAAATTCTGCTATTTGTATAATCCTTTATGTGATGATAGACACAGAGTGGAAAACTAAATCAAAACTAAATCAAGACATTTAGACAGAATTCATGTGTCATCCAGGCTGAGATCAACTGTAGGAGCACAGGCAGCAAAAGAAAAAATAGACAAAATGAACTTCATCAAACGTCTTTTGTATATCGAAGAATACTGTTAAAGCAAGAATACAACCTAGTAAATAGGAGAAAATATTTGCAAATCACATATCTGATAAGGGATTAATACCCAGAATACATAAAGAACACCTAAAACTTAAAAATAAAGAAAATAAAATAACCCAATTGAAAAATGGACAAAAGACTTGAGTAGACATTTCACCAAAGAAAATAAACAAATGGTCCAAAAGCCTATGAAAAGATGTTTAATACCATCTGTTATTAGTGAAATGCAAATAAAAACCACAATGAATACCACTTCACACCTATTAGCATGGCTATAATTAAAAAACCAAATGGCAGTACAAAAGCAATCCATGTAACCAAAACACTTGTACCCCCATAATATTCTGAAATTTTTTAAAAATGGAAAATAACAGGTATTGGCAAGGATGTGGGGAAATTGAAACTCTTGTACATTACTGGTGGGAATGTAAAATTGTGCAGCCATTGTGGAAAACAGTTTGGCAGTTTCTTAAAAGGTTAATCATAGAACTACCATATAACCAGCAATTCCACACCAGGTATATACCCTAAAAAATTGAAAGCAGATACTTGAACAGATATATAGATAGATATAGATATTGATCTCAAATTTAGAGCTTGAAAGGTAAAGAATAGATATTTGTACACCAGACGTCATAGCAACATTACTCACAAAAGGCAAAAAGTAAAAACAATAGAGTATCCATCAACAGATGAATGGATAAACAAAATGTGGTATTATATATAAAAGGGAATATTTTTCAGCCATAAAAAGGAATGTAATTTTGATGTATGCTACAACATGGATGGAACTTGAAAACATTATGTTTGATAAAATAAGTCAGACACTTCAGAAGGACATATGTTGTAGGATTTCACTTATGTGAGGTACCTAGAATAGGCAAATTCATAGACAGAAAGTAAGATAGAGGTTACCAGGGGCTGGAGGTAGGAGGATAGAGGGAGTTATTAGTTAATGGGTACAGAGGATTTTTGGGAGATTATGAATAACTTTTGGGTTTAGATAGTGTTAATGGTTACACAACATTGTGAATGTATTATTACCACTGAACTGTACATTTATGAATGATTAAAATGATAAATATTATGTATATTTTACCACAATGAAAGATTAACCGTATGTATAAAACAGTAGTTCTTTGGTATTCACTTATTCAACACATGCTTATTAAAGATCAGGTGCAAGCAAGGCCCTGTGTTAGGGACTGATGGAAAGAAAGATGAATCAGACATACTGTTATATATTAGTTTCCTATTGCCCCTGTAACAAATTACCATAAACTTCGTGGCTTTACACAACACAAATTCATTATCTTACAGTTGTGTAGGTCAGAAGTTCAAAATGGGTCTTACTGGGCTAGAATGAAGGGGTGGCAGGGCTGTGTTCCATCTGGAGGCTCTATGGGAGCATCTCTTCCCTAGTCTCTCCCTGCTTTGGGGGGGCTGCCACATTCCTCGGTGCATGGTCCCCTTCCATCTCCAAAGAGTGGCAATGGCATCACTTCCACCTTGCTTTCATTACCACATCTCCTTCTCTGATTTCTGACTGTCCTGACTTCCTCTTTCGTTTATAAGGACCTTTGTGATAGCATTGAGCCCACCTAGATGATTCAGAATCATTTCTCCATTTCTACAGTGGATTTGCAACTTTAATTCCCCCTTTTCATGTAACCTACATATTCATAGATTTCAGGGATTAGAACATGGTTATCTCTGGGGGACCATTACTTTGCTTACCACACATGTCTTCCTGACTTTGAAGATTAGTAGGGGAAATATGACAAAAAGTCATGAGTGATGCAGCTGATGAGTGGTGGAGCTGATGTGTGTGCACCATGAGTGGTGCAGCTGATGTGTTGCAAGAGTTTACAGTCATGAGTGATGCAGCTGATGAGTGGTGGAGCTCATGTGTGTGCACCATGAGTGGTGCAGCTGATGTGTTGCAAGAGTTTACAGTTAGAAAAATCGTTATGGATGAGAGAAGCAAGAAACTTTTCCCAGAGGCTGTGTAGAAACCAGTCAAAAAATATATACAAGGATGACTATGATGTCAAGGACTTTCAGATTCCCAAAGCTTCATTGCATATGTGAGCTACAGTCCACATCGTTAGAAAGCAGCTGGTCAGCCAATGCGAGAGAGTGATCCACAGTGGCTGCACGGTGGCATGATTCCAGTGGGTCTGTTGGGTGACAGGACAGCTATGCTGCTGTTGGTTGACAGGCAAGGGTGCCACTGCCACTAATTCCCAGTATGATGCACAAGAGAACCTTACATACATGGTACTTGCTGGCAACCTGGAAACACAGAGAAATGTGAATTCTGGTATTAGCATCAAAAGTGAGTGTGAGGTACCTATAGATGCCAGCTCAGCCTTGCGCTGCTCTTACACACGGTGTGGCTACAATTCGGGTTGTTTACCAGTGTTTGCTTTTATACTGCATTATCTGAGAAGTCACCTCACCCGCATGTTCGTGTGAATAGCTGCTTATAAAAAGCAGCAAGCTTGCTGTATCTTCTGATGAAGCCTTTAGTATGATATCCTTGTATCGTTGATAGCACCAAAAGGCACTTTAACCCCACAGGGGTTGGAGTGGGAAACACTGCCGTCCAGGTGCAGGAGCAAAGCCTTCTGTGCCTCCAACGCATGGCATCATGAAACAGCTCCACTAAGCACCCAAGACACCCAGCAGTGGCCACTACCGTTTGCCTCCCCAATGAGCATGATATGGTTTTGTTCCTCAGGTTTGTAATGGAATAAATTATCCTTTGGCAGGCATAATATGTGCTCAGTAAATGTTTAATAAATGCATGAAATAGGAATAAACCAATGATTTCAGGTACCTAAAATTCTTAACCTAGGCCTAGGTTGTGTTTCTGAGGGATCATACCTACTCAATTGCATGCATTTCCTTGTAAGAATGACCTCAGTGTTGCAAGGATATCTACACAGATCCTTGCTTAGCTAATTAAACAGGCTTGCTCTCAGTCTATGTCAACTCTAACTAGAAAAACATACTTAAGGATCTTAGAAAAAAAATTTAGGGGTTCTTTTATGAAAATAAGAAATATTTTCATTAGAATTTGTGTTTGGTTAAATGAGATCATTGAAGACCCATGCAAACCTTGCTTGTCTCCTATCCCCAAGAACATACCTAAACCACCAGATAAAACTGGCTACCTGGAGCCAAGGAATTCATGCTCTTGTTTCTCCTCCTATGTTCAATGATACCAAGAAATAATAAAAACTCTTTCAGTTGTGTTACTCCACATCTACAAGGCCCAAAGTATTTCACTGAATATTTATCCTGAGAGAAAGTCCAGCAGAGTTGCTGGTGGGCCTCTAGACACGGATGAATGATATTACCCCAGACCCATGATCCCCTTTTAAATGGAATGTATTCAAGAATATGTGAAATCCCTAAGAAATTAGGTGCCCCTGTCTGTGTTAGACCTTGCATAACCTATTCTGACTTCCTTGCTTCTTTCCATGTATTTTATTAATTCAAAAAATATCACTGAGCACCTATGACATGCAAGGGGATGATTAGGAACTGAGAATTCAGCTGAGAAAAAGAATTAGAAGGTCCTTGTCTCCATGACGTTTACATTCTGGTGAGAGGGTGAGGTAATTAACAAGTAAACATATTATTTAATGAAATAGCTTCAGTCTATGAGCACAAAGAAGTGGTGCTGTGATAGAGAATAACGTGAGGAAAGCATGTTATTTTTCATGCACTGAAATACACATACTAGGGAGACTGTCTGCAGGTGTGTGAGTAACACTGAGCTAGTCTTTTTGGGGAAACCCCTAAAGGAGAAAGCTTGGGTCAGTCTTCCTAGTGAAGCAGCGGGGGAAAAATCTTAAAAATGCCAGGACAACTTATCCAGTGAGAAACTCAGAGAGAAATGAAATACTTGGGTTCTCTAAGGTCTGTAGGGGCAGGGACATTCATCTTAATCATCATGGCATGTCCAGTGCCTAGCACTGTGATGGCATACAGAAAACGTTCCAAAAGAAATCATAGATGGGAAAACCAAATGATCCTGAAAAGCATACAGTTATGGAACCAGTTCTTTCTTTTATCTTAGGTAGAAAAAAAAATCCAACAGTGTTCTGAGCGATAAGGCCTGATGCCCAGATCCCTGCCAAACATGGCAGACTTTGCTGGCTTTGGGCAGGACCTCCTGGGAAGGCATTAAGTAAGGAGTGGCAACAGGTTCAGAGATGCAAGAAGAATTTTCTTCACAGCCTTCTCCAGGAGGTCAAACCACAGGAGAACAACTCTTAGAAGTAGCAACACTTTGGGGCTAGCTGATTGCTGATTGGGTGTTTGAGAAAAAATTTTCTCTTGGGCCGAGATTGCTATTTACCAAAAGAAAATGAACACTCTTGGCCCATGCTGGGTAGGTTCATTAGGAAAATATAATATCCTATTATAGCATTTATCCTCTTTTAATTTATTTAATTGTGTGCATATCAGTACCTTACTCCAGCAACCATAGCTTCTGTTGTGGCAGCTTTAAAATCTGATAGGCACAAAGGGCTAATCTTGTCTTGAAGCTATGTTTTCATCATTAGCCTGTGTCTTGAAATTATAGGTTTTAGATAAATAAAGATAGCATTTTCATTCTTTTCATAAGATTTCCCGCTTTTTATTTATTATTATTATCATCATCATGTTACCTAGGTGGCTGCTGAGAATTAGAGTCAGGCTAACTGCTGCTCACTCCCCCAACCAGCCTCTTTCTTGTTAATCTTTTCAATTCACAATGTTTAGCACAGTGGCTTAGTAAGTGATTGTTGCATTGAGTATAAACACTAAGAACAAAGAACGAATAAAAAACAAGCATGGAGTATAAGTGTTAATCTTATCTTCTAACACCAGTGTTTTCAATGTTTCCCATCATCAGTTATTTTTAGCATTTCCAAAGCGATATACAATAGGGCACAACAGGATAGTCATACTTAATTCAAAAATTCATTTTAATACTGTCCCAAATGGGATACATGGAGACCACAGGCGAGAGAGTAGAGAAGCATATTGTGTTAAAACAAACTACTTAAATGTGAGAACTGCAAAGATGTCTTTTAAGTCGCCTGCAGGTCAGATGTTTATCACTGCTGCTCCTGTCCTTTCTCTCCCAACCAAACCACTGTGACCCCAAAAGCCTCCAAAGCTTCTGTCAGGCCAGGTGCAAGAGGCAGAGACTAAAGACCTCCTGGAGATAAATAAACTGTCATTTCATCAGGACCACTCATGAAAGCCCTATAAGCTTTCCCTCCCTAGGATATGGTATTAGAGCAGAGATATGGGCTAAAATGATTATTGCTGGGCTGCTGCCAACAGAAAATATCATATTCCTAGCTTAATAAAAAAAAAAGATAAAGAACGTAAGTTGAATCCAAATGAAATATAATTCTACTTCCATTTTATCCAACTGATTTAGGTGAACAAAGGATGGGGGACTGCAGAGAGCATATGAAATGAGTCCTCTGATATATCACAGAGGCTTTTAGGGCAGTGTTGGGAGTGGGCTCCTGAAAGGAGAGGTAAGGGCAATCCTCTTCCCCAAAGGCAAGCATTAGAATGAAGGAGGAGAGAGGGGAGGGAGGGAAAGCCCTACCCTACTGATATTCCTCTCTGCTGTTGCAGAAGGTTCTTGAGTAGGGGAGTGATATGACCAAAGTAGTGTTTAGGAAGCTGAACTTGTCAGACCTCAATTAATATTGGTTGAATGAATAAATGATTCAGGTTAAGACCAAGATAGAGACATGAATCTCAGCACATAGGAATATGGATGTCACTAAAGCCCCATGAAAAAGATCAGAAAGTGATATCAGATCGATACTATACGTACAGCTTTAGGTTATTCATAGCTTTCTATTTGCTTATTTTTAAGTTACACGAACAGAAGCGTTCAAAAACATTATACATGTGGAATGTGATAAAAACACAATCTGACTTTTGTTTTTATTGATCCTATAAAGTTTATTTTATGTAGTAATTGTTGCCTGACCTGGATGAATACTATTCACCCTAAGGTAATGTACAGTTAGTCATTTTAAGGTACAAATACAGCCCAATACACACATTAAAATACCTATCCCTGGAAAAAATTAAAACCCAGAATTTGATATGATGTCTAATTGTCTCCCTTTCTCGGGCCACATCAGTGTGGGCTGGCTGCCTGCAGTGACAGAGGGAGGCTTGTCCCTAGGGTCGTAGCACAAAGAAAGGAAGGGAAAATAGGAGCAGGCAATTTTCTTACTTCAGCTCTACCTGCCATCATTTGGCTTTGTGCTGAGTTTGGCTGACATTTAAAGCTGATACTCTTCTGAGGGCACTTTTGGTGGCCCCCTTGCTGGCACTTTCTGGAGCTGTGCTAATGCCCCGTCTTCTGCCACAACGCCTCTCCCTGGAGGGTTCATCCCCATATGCTGTTGGAGCCTTCCCACTGCTAGGTAGATCTTACACAGCCTTAGGATGGCTGGTCCTCTATCCTGTTCCACACGGGGGAAACATCTTTTTTCCTGCCACTGCAAGGGGATTGAGGTTGCAGGAATTTCTCAGAGGTAGCCCCTACGTGCCTTAGCTCTGTCACCTTCCACACAACTTACCAGCTTCTCTCCCACCCTGCAGATTTCCTGGGGGCAGAAGCCAGCCCTCAGCTCACTGTGTCTTCCAAACTTCAGGCGACACATATCGGGCTATCAAAGTGATTATCTTGAAAGCCACCAAAACTTGAGAATATGCGGGTCAGGGACCTCCTTATCCCTTATTTCTTCTTGGGGCATAGGACTAGAGACTGAAGCATAAATTTCTCCAAAGAAATCCCTCTCATCAGAGTCTTTCCTCTTTTTTCCCACTCTCCAAGAAGTTTTATATTCTTGAAGTGAGAAGGAATCCCCTAGATAAATGGCCTGAAATTTTGAAACCAAACTTCAGATACTTTTTTTTCAAAGATTCTTTTTACAGGTTCTGTCTCATATACACTTTGGTACCTAAGAGCTATCATATCAGTCCCTCAGGAAAACTAAGTGAGAAGTGTTCTATTTTAACATTAGGTTATGTTCACTTAACCAACTCTATGTAGGGCATTCTATAAAATAGCTTCAATTCTTCTTGCCCTTTCAAAGGTTGAAGTCTAAAGAACTTTCAAAGTAACCTGACACATTAGTAAATTATATTCACAACTTTCATTGCTTGTGACTGCTGCTTGATCAGCAGGGCTAACTCTGTGTCGTGTAGGAGCTTGTGCAATTTCAGGAGACTTTCTTTAAGAAAAAAAATGCAAAATTAGGAAGATAAATTTGGCATAAAAATATTTTCTTGGAATAAAAACAACACAAATTATAAGTTTTAAAATGTTGACAAATATAACAAACATTAAAAATCCAGAAAAATTACATAATGATTTTATTATCAATAATTATCTTATACCTATATCTCTAAAATTTCTTTTGAATTTTAATATGATCAATGATTCTGAATAAATATACCAAATTATCTGAAGTCAAGGTATATATAGAAATAATTAAAAAGAATTTTAAACACCCCTACATTGCATTAAGCTACTTAATTATGTAATAACAGTATTATTATCCTACATTGATTTATTTTATGAATATATATGGCAATTTTATGATCAGATTGTTTCTTTAGGTTGTTGCACTTCATTGATTCACTTTTCATCTTGTTTTGTCTACAACTGCTGGTCCTCTTTGGGATGTGGTGTGATCTAACGTGTTGGGATATATGAAATATATGACTGAACAAATAGACATGGTCACTGTGGAACTGGCACTGGTGTGTGGCCTACAAACACAGGAATTCTGATAAATTCTATTTTGTATGATTTACCTCAAAAAAGAAAAAATATATTGTAGGTTTATAACTGCAAACACTGCATGTCATGTATATTCCCAACGGGATGGAACTTCCATTTTTACTAGGCATCTTTGATAATTAAATCCTCTGATTGTACTTTTCCATATCTGCAGATTGGCAGAATTTTCCACATTCATATCACAATATGACCTCTTGGATTGCACCTGCTTGTCAGATCCTGGGCGAGACAGCAAAGAGATATTTGAAATATTGCTGGAAGATGTTCCTGTACCATAGTAGCTCGTAGTAACTTAGATGCAGAAGTGAATCATGTAAATATAATCTTCTTAATCCAAATTCTATGTATCTTCAACTCAGCCTTTCCTTAGCCAAATCTAGTCAGCCCTTGCCCCTTTAACCACCCTACGAGGAGGGCAAGTGTAACAGAGGGTAAACTAGGGAGGAGAGACATGGGTCTTAATAGATTGTAGTTAATGTATCTTACAAGCTTTACAAAAGTGTAAGACCATGTGGACATATTGCCTGGGTCCCTAACCAGGCCTTCAACAGGGCTTATGCAAGTGAGGGGGACTGGAACTTTATTAACCTTGTGGCGAATCTGCCCTGCCAACCAGGAATGACCTCTGCTTGGATGAGCCACGGAACACAGCACATTTACATTATAGGACTGACACACTGGTGTGCCTGTGGGCAAATGTAGGTTGAATACTTGTTGCTGCCAGAGGTTAGTAGTTGGCTGACCTCTAAAAAAGGAGTTAGCAATTGAGTAGAATTTTCCCAAGTTTTATTTTTATTTCTTAGCCTCAAGGCCTTAGGAAAGTTACTGACCTCGTTAGTGTGCTCATATACTATTGAAAGGTGTTTGACTTAGAAAATCAAGACATTTTAGTAAATTGGCAAAAAGGAGACTCATGGAGGGTGTAGGTTGTGCTCAGACATTGACAGAATTAAATAGAATGTGGTAGATAATTAAGATGCCTTAATTATCAGCTTAAGGATAATCATTTGTACACTTGTATTTTATGAGCAACAGTCACAATGAATAATGATTTCGGCTGCAAATAACAGAATACTTAACTAATAGTAGCATAAACAATAAAGATAATTAACTCAGAGAACAAAAAGTCTGAAGGTGGGTAATTTGATAATTCTTCTATTTTAGGACTCTGTCTCCTTATCTTTATGGTTCTCATGGTTAAAAATATGTTTGCTATCGCTCCAGGCATCCTTTGTCCAATGGCAGAAAACAGGGGGCAGCTAGAGAATATGTGTTTTTTGCAAGGAGGAGAAATCTTTTCTAAACAATTTCCCATCAGAATTCCTTTTAAAATCTCATTGGCTAAAACTGGGTACGTGTTCCAGAGTTCCTTCGCTGATTTCTTATCCCCCCCCCCAAAAAAAAGAAAAAGAAAATAAAACTGGGCAGGTGGTCACTTCTAGCTGCAAGGGGGAATTGGGAAAGTGGGTGTCTGGCAAAGCGGCATAGGAGTTCTACGATTGGCTTAGACTAGTCGTGCTTCATCTTTCAGGGCTGAGCACATGGCTGCCCTGGACAAAAATATGTATACTATCAGTAAGAAAGGAGAGTGAAATGACTGTTGGGTAGGAACTAATGGTATATGTAACTGAAACTTTTGGTTTGACTATTAATAAAACTATTCTTTTATTTAGCAATTATTAAACTAACATGAATTGAGAACATACATGAATACAAACTATCATTTATTTAGTAAATCTTTTTGTGCCAGGAACAGGTGCTAGATTTTAGTATACATTATTTGCAGTTTTCTCAACAGACTTGCAAGATGAATATTATTATCCCTGTTTCCAGGGGAAACAGGGATATTGTCAATTTTATTTTATCCATTCTCATAAGTATCCAGTGGTACCTTATCATGAAATACAAATTGTTTTTGAAATTTACAGTAAAAATGTTTTAGACTCAAAAAATTATTTTATAGGCTAAGGTCCAGATAATTTGTGAATAAACATGGCATACACATACTTTTAAAAATATACCCCATGCTCTTTTTGACCTAGATACCTTTCCAGACTGTAATATTGTGATGATATGACTTAAATAGGAATTACGCACCTTGCTTGCAGATTTTCGTGGTCCATGAGGTTGGTCCCTATAAAATAGGCCTAAGTTTTACTTTTCTTTCAGGGATATTGTAGAATTTAGAATTGAAGGTCTTAAGGTGATGATGAATAGAAAATTACTCCCAGGGATAAGAATAAACAGTATTATTATTATAAAAAGATTCAGTCACTTATTAATTAAATTAAGACAGTATTTACTAAGTAGCTAATATAATGAAGGTATTACGTTAGATATGTTCCATGGAGAATATAAGTGTAAAACATAGCTTTTATCCTCATGGAGTTTGTAATCTAGTTATGAAGAGAAGTAAAATATCAAAAAAAATTAAATAACTATTCCAATAACACATGAATACATATCACAAGACTTTAATTTTTCAAAATGATTGCACACACAATACAAAAACCATACATCTATATACTATAAATATTTATTATATAATGTATATAATTTCATATGGTACACTGTCACAGATTATATAAGTTGCCTCTCGAAATAGATAACCTGTGAGGTAGATGGCTCGGGTATTATTTCAGTCCCTAAGCAGGTGAGGACATTTGAGCCGAGGTTGGAGAACTGGTGAAATCTCAATATTAGAAAGGAGGAAGAGGTCATTCCAGGAAAATTTGGTGTCAGAAGCCAGACCTGTGAGCAAATCAGTTGCCTTGTCGACGGGGTAATAAAAATAATAGCTGCCATTTATTGAACACTCACTATGTGGCAAGCACTGTGCTAAATCTGATACTCAGGTGACCTCTTTTAAGCTCCATTACAACCTTGCAAAGAAACTAAGAATTTAGAACCTTTCATACAGTCGCATACGTAATAGTCTGTGGGAGTGGGATTCTAACACACAAAGTCTGATTCTAACCCTTTACTTCTACCTCACACTGCTAGCCCAGGTCGCGCTAGCATTAAGGCTGGAGAGGAAACTTGAGGCCAGATTGTGGAGGGCCAAGACGTTTGAACTTTTGCCTGGAGGACTTGTGGCTCTCAACCTTCTCTTTCCCCCACTTTTCGGCATTTGAGCGACAGGACACTTGAGGAACGAGTGGGTCCCTGGGTAAAAGTGGCTTAATCAACACCCCCAGCACGTGTGGTTGGAAATACTGCTCACTGTCTCTGGGGTGACAAGCCTCTCGAGGAAGGGGGTCTCTGCCGCAGCTCAGGAGACTCCTGTAAGGTTTTTCGGCGGTGGTGAAAAGAAAAGACAGACACAGAGAAAGAGTGGGGGCCAAACCACGTGGCTTTATTATACACTCGTGGACTAGGTTCTGGGGCCCCAAGAGAAGGGGGCCCCAGAAGTCGCGGCAGTTTGAAGGGGCTGAGGCCTTTTATACCCCTTGGGCGGGGCTAGGGACTTGTGGCGGGAAGAGCTGGGGATTCTCTATTGTGACCTTGGATGGTCGTTGAGAAATAGGAGGGGCTGGAGGTATTTGTGGAATCCAGGTGGACATCTGGGTGTGGTTCCTCTCAGTGGGTCCTGGCAGTTTGTCCTTGGCGGGTCAGGTCACTAAGCGTTTTCTTTTTCCATCTAGGGAGGGGAGGGGGCCCCTGCCACCAGCCTTACAACTCCGAATTGGAGAACACAGAGGGTCGACAGTGAGGGTCTGGACGACGAATTTGGCAGCGGGGTGCGTAACGGATGAGACAGAGAATTGGCAAACGGACCCCTGCCGCGCGACTGAGCGCGCGGTGCCGAGGCCAGCCCAGGGTGGGGCGAGCTGTCCGGAGGGCAGACAGGTAGGACAGGCGACCAGAACGGTTAGGGGGCGACGGAGAGGAAGGAGTTAGGCTCCCGAGAGCCCAAGACTGTGCTTCCTTCCCGCCCGCGCCGCTAGAGGGCCTCCCGCCGGCGCCGCGCTCGCTCTCGGGGAGGGCCGCGCGGCTGCTTAAAATCCAAGTCGGGCGCGCCCCTGGCACGGTAACGGGAGCCGGGATTTAGAACAGCTCATCTTCACTGAGATGGAAATTGGGGCAGTCTCCCACTGGAGTGAAAATGGCTAGAAACAGGGCCTAAGATGGAGCAATGGCTGCCCGAGCGCGGCGGGTGCCGGGCAGCCTGGGGAGCAGCAGGGCGGAGGAGGAAACAGCTGCCTGCCAGCCACCAGCAGCGCCCTTAACCGGTGCTGGCCGAGGGGACCGAGGTTCCAGAAATTCCTAACGTCCTTTCCCTGCTTGCCCGGGCCATGCAATTGGACCTGCAGTAATGGATGTTTCTCTCAGAGTCCCAGGTGTGAAATGGAAAGAGGAGTTATCCCAGAAGCCCCCGACAGCCGACCAGAGAGACCTCGCACAGCCAAATGGCAGTGGAGCAGGCGTGTGCGTGCGTATGTGTATGCGCGGATGCGCGTGTGCGCGTGCGCGTGCGAGTGGTGAGCACGATGCCATGTGTCTGTGTGCCCGCTCTGCTGGGGGAATGTTAATGTTGATTGCTTGGCTTTGGCCCAAGCGCACATCGATTTTGAGGAGGAGGACACACAATAGACTCAAACTAGCAAAACTTGGAGACCTAGGCTGGGGCGGGGTGGGGGGGGTGTGCATGCTGGGAAGCCACTCGGCAGTCCCCTCAGGCAGGAAAGCAGACCAGTGGGGCATTCCTACCCTTAGGTGAAGATACGTGCATCATCCTATCTTGGCTAGCATCTCTTTTGGGTTGGCCTTGAACTTACTAAAGGTGACTTCACTTTTTGAAGGGTTGACAGTTACCTACCTCACCCCCTTCCCTGGGCTGGTTTTTTTTTTTCCTCTTTGTCAGGTGTGCCCTTGCCCTATTTCTCAGAGATGTGGTCACAGCCCCCTTACTCACCGGCTGCTCAGACACACCTGGCTTCCACCTGCCTATGCACTGAGTCATGTGGCCTGCTGGTCCTCAGGCTCTCCTTTTTCAGCTGTGAGGGGCTGGAAGCAGAATGGTGAAGGTAGAAACAGATTATTTGGTGGCTGGTGAGACGGAGCTGCAGCTTAATCTCAAGGCCCGTGTGTGTGCTGAGTAGGCGGGAAAGGTGGTGGTAGGAAATAAGTTAGAGACCCCTGTGGGAGGCCCTTCACCCATCAGCCATACCCTTGTCCGTGGGTTTCCCACAGGCCCAACTTACCTGGGCTCCAAAGGCACCCATTCAGCTGGGGAATGTGTGGCCCCTTTGAATTTTATAGAGGCAGTCAAAAGAGTTTTTGAAAATGATTGGCCCCACATGCGTATTGAGAACTGTATCCAGTTAACTAAACAGTTAACAGTATCAGTTAAGTATGGTACCTACACAATATGCTTCAAGGAGCACTGTGTGTTGTAACTTCTTGATGCCTCTGTATTAGGGAACTGGTGAGACCCTTGGTCAGATGTGGCTAAGGAAATGACTTCATCCCAGCTCAAAGAAGACCTCTTCCCCAACCCCTCCTCCATTATTGTTATTCTCTTTTGTTCACCCATTCTCTCATGCGTCCCCTGACATGTCACATTGAAACCGTTTTTTCTAGATGCAAACTGTACCTGATGTGGTCATTGGGTCTGTTGCATCACTGCCCCCCCCCACGCCCTCCCTGACCACCCCGAACCTGGCCCCTGCCAAAAGAGTTTACTCTGGTGAGACGCATATCCAGGGCCTGAAGGCTGGAACCCAGAGATCACAAGGAAGGAGTGTCGTTGCTGAGTTAGCCTTGCAGCAGGAAGAGCTGTGCTGTACATTCTCTCCTTGGACCATGAGAACACACAGTTGCCTTGCTTGGGATTGCAGAAGCCGGTAGGGCAGGGCCCAGGACTATGGAATCAATAACACCCATGGGACTAAAGCATTCACTGTCTGTTCTTTGCTAAGCTCACTGCCACCACCAAAGTAAAAACCACAGTTGTCCTTCTTCTCCCTGACTTCCGTCCCAACCAGTCTTCTCCTAGGCGGGCCAAACTCTCTCCTCCCACTTCCAAGAGGAGGAGGGGATCTCTTTTGGTAAGTACAGAGGAGCCCCAGGTTTTCTAGTCACACTACTCTTCCCTTGAGTTCTCAGCTCTTGGTAATTGTGAGGGCTTGTATCTTTCAGTGCTTGCTCTTTGCAGAAACTGGCCCCAGCTGCTATTTGGGGATGGCATCTCCCACTGAGATCTGCATAGATTTTGTCCCTTGTAGGCTGCAGGGATGAGAGTAGTTTTCAAGTCCCTGGCTTTCTGGTAGGGAGTGAGAAGCTTCCAGATTGAGTACAACTGAAAAAAGATTTCCCCCTCTGAACAGAAATCATTGATGTTTCCTGTGTTGCAATAACAAACACCCCTCCTAGCTGCCACCGGATATGGTGCTGGCTGTTTAACCCCTTCAGGCTCACTGGGGAGGTGGGGGTGGAGGAGCTTCCCTTTCATGCAGGCTCCAACCACAGAACACTTCCCACAAATCCCTTCCTGCCTTTGTAATCTTGGCAGTACAGAGCTGCCACTGCTGTTTGCAGAGCCCGGCCTGTGCTCAGTATCTCCTGTGCCCTCTCTAATTGCCCTCTTCCCTGCGAAATCCAGCTGCCTGTTGAGGCTTCTCTTCCTGTATTTACAGCCCTCTAATGAGCTGGTAATTTACTTTCAATCAGTGCCAGATTGTGTTCTTCAGATTGATATCTCCTCTTCATTTAGTGAGGAAGTTATTGCCTTTCCTCTTTACCATTCCTTTTAAGTATTAGCTGCCATGTGCTGATTAGTGGTCCCTCAAGAAAGCATAGGCCTAGAGCTACACTCACATTGTGCTCAAGGCCAGCCCAAATGCTTGGCACTGGGGTAGCATTTTTCATGCCTAGTCTTATGCCCAATGTCTTATATTCTTCAGCTGTGTCAAATATAGATTTCTAGAGGCTTCTTGTTATTTAATTCCAGCCAGGACCGAATTGCCTGGCAGGATCCAGTGAGGACCATCCTGAATGGCTGGGGTGTAGTAGGGAGGCTACAGGGCTATGCCATGGGGGTCCCACTCTGAAAATTCAGCCATATTGGGTTGAAGAGATTGCCTGTTAAAATCTCAAAAATTGCAGGCCAAGGGCAATAACAGGTTATTTTTGAGCTCGTGAAGCAGGTAGGGTAGAGCCCAAGAGAGGCCAGGGAGATGAAGAGAGAGTAGGTGAAGGCACAAAAAAGGACTAATGAGGGAGTCCTTGTTTTCACTGCACTTTTTACCCTCCTCTTAAGGCTGATTTGATGACTCAGCTCGGAATGGAAAATGGTTCTGGCAGACAAATCTATGCTTAGGCACGGTCACCTGGGTTTTTCAAGGAGTAGGTAGCACCATTTTTGAAAAAGATCATTATTTTAAGTGTTATCTCACCATCTTTAAAGACAGCAGCACTTTAACCAGCATTTTTGGGGGAGTGGTTTCATGAGCTCACAGTCTAACCTGATACTGGCAGAGAATTCTATGTTGATGCCGAGCTAAGGGGATATTTCCAAGCAGTTGGTCCTAGAGCTTTTAAAATAATCATTCTTTAAAGAATTATCTCACCATTGATCACCATTCCTTGAAGAATGGTAGCCCTTTTCACTACCCTTTCAAGAATCGGTTTTTGGAGCTGGCCTTTGTGAGGGGTGGAAAGTGCGGGTGCTGTGTCAGTCCTTACTTCTAGCTGATTGTCCCCATAGATGAGAAGTGCGCATGTGCTAGACAGTTGAAAAGTGCAGATTGTGCTTCAGTCAAAAGACTGAAGAATGGTCCATACTTTTCACCTTCGTCTTCAGGCTGATTTGATGACTCAGCTTGGAATGAAAAATGGTTCTGGCTGACAAATCTATGCATAGGCACGGTCACCGGGTTTTTTGAGAAGTAGGTAGCACCAGTTTCCAAAAAATCATTATTTTAAGTGTTATTTCACCATTATTTCACCATCTTTAAAGACAGCAGCAATTTTACCATCATTTTTAGAGTGGTTTCATGAACTCGCAGCGTAAGATGATTCTGGCAGAGAGTTCTATGTTGATGCCTAGGTAAGGGGATATTTCCAAGAAGTCGGTGCTAGAACCTATAAAATAATCATTCTTTAAACAATTATCTCACCGTCAATCACCATTTCTTCAAGAATGGTAGCCCTTTTCATCATCTTCTCAAGAATCATTCTTTATAGCTGGCCTTGGTGAGAGGTGGTAAGTGATGTCCTGTGTCAGTCTTTCCTTCTAGCTCTTTATCCTCAGAGATGAGAAGTGTGCATGTGCGAGACACGTGGAAAGCACGGATCCTGTTTCAGGATCCCCACTTTTCACCCTCCTCTTCAGACTTGTTTGATGACTCAGCCTGGAAGGGAAAATGGTGCTGGCAGACAAATCCGGGCTTAGGCCTGCTCACCTGGATTTTTCGAGGAGTAGCTAGCACCAGTGTTGAGAAAATCATTAAGTGTTCTTTCATCATTATTTCACCATCCTCAAAGACACCAGGCATTTCACAAGCATTTTGAGAGGAGTGGTTTCATGAGCTCACAGCCTAAGATGATTCTCACCAAGATTTCTATGTCGAGGCCTAGCTAAGGGGATATTTCGGAGAATTTGGTCCTAGAGCCCTTAAAATAACAATTCTTTAAAGAATCATCTCCCCATCGATCACCATGACTTCAAGAATGGTGGCCCCTTTCACCATCCTTTCATGAATAATTTTTGGGGGCTGGCAGTTGTGAGAGGTGGAGTGTGCGGGTATCGTGTCAGTCCTTCCCTCTAGCTGGTTATCCTCAGAGATGAGAAATGCGCATGTGCAAGACAGGTGGAAAGCATGGATCCTGTTTCAGGATCCCCACTTTTTACCCTCCTCTTCACTGGTTTGATGACTAAGCCTGGAACAGAAAACAGGGCAGGCAGACAAATCTGGGCTTAGGCCCACTCACCTGGGTTTTTCAAGGAGTAGCTAGAACCAGTGTTGAGAAAATCATTACTTAAAGTGTTCTTTCACCATTATCTCACCATCCTCAAAGACACCAGGTATTTCCCTGGCATTTTAGAGGAGTGGTTTCATGAGCTCACAGCCTCAGGTGATTCTCGCAGAGATTTCTATGCCTAGCTAAGGGCCTGTTTCGAAGAAGTCGGTCCCAGAGCCTTTAAAGTCACCATTCTTGATTATTCACGAATAATTTTTTTGGAGCTGGACTATGTGAGAGGTGGAAAGTGCGGGTCCCATGTCAGGCCTCTTCCATCTAGCTGCTTATCCTCAGAGATTAGAGGTGCCGACGCTCAAGACGGGTGAAATGTGCGGATCTTATTTCAGTGTAAAGTAGACTGAAACAAGATCCACACATTTCACCCTCCTCTTCAGACTGGTTCCATGACTCAGTCCAGAAGGGGAAATGGTGCTGGAGGACGAATCTATACTCCAGCATGGTCACCTGGGTTTTTTGAGGAGAAGCTAGCACCAGTATTGAGAAAATCATTATTTTAAGTGTTATTTCACCGTCTTCAAAGACACCAGGCATTTCACCAGCATTTCTAGAGGAGTGGTTTCATGAGCTCACAGCCTCAGTTGATTCTCATCGAGATTTCCACGACGAGGCCTATCTGAGGGGATATTTTGGAGAAGTTGGTCCTGGAGCTTTTGAAGTAACCATTCCTTAAAGAATGGTTACCTCCCCCTTACTTACCTCCTCATCGATCACTATGACTTCAAGAATGATAGCCACTTTCACCCTCCTTTCACAAATAATTTTTTGGAGCTGGCCTTTATGAGAGGTGGAAAGTGCGGGTTCCATGACAGTCTAGACTGAAACAGGATCCGCACTTTTCACCCTCCTCTTCACACTGGTTTGATGACTCAGCCCAGAACCGAAAACGGTGCTGGCACAGAAATCTTGCTTAGGCCCGCTCACCTGGGTTTTTTGAGGAGTAGCTAGCACCAGTGTTTAGAAAATCATTACTTTAAATGTTCTTTCACCATACTTCACCATCATCAAAGACACCAGGCATTTCACCAGCATTTCTAGAGGAGTGGTTTCATGAGCTCACAGCCTAAGTTGATTCTTGCCGAGATTTCTGTGTCGAGGCCATCTAAGGGGATATTTCGGATAAGTTGATCCTAGAGCCTTTAAAATGACCATTCTTTAAAAAATTATCTCCCCATCGATCACCATGACTTCAAGAACGGTGGCCCTTTTCACCATCCTTTTAAGACTGGTTTATTGGAGCTGGCCTTTGTGAGAGGTGGAGTGTGCAGGTCCCGTGTCAGGCCTTCCCTTTAGCTGCTTATCCTCAGAGATGAGAAGTGTGCATGTGTAAGACAGGTGGAAAATGTGGATCCTGTTTCATTCTAAAGACTGAAACAAGATCCCCATTTTTCACCCTAGTCTTCAGGCTCATTTGATGACTCAGCTTGGAATGGAAAATGGTTCTTCCAGCAAATCTATGCTTAGGCACATTCACCTGGTTTTTTCAAGGAGTAGGTAGCACCAGTTTTGAAATAATCATTATTTTAATAGTTATTTCACCATCTTTAAAGGACTACAGCCATTTTACCAGTATTTTTAACCAAGTCATTTCATGAGCTCACAGCCTAAGGTGATTCTTGCAGAGATTTCTATATTGGTGCCTAACTAAGGGGATATTTCCAGATTGTGAGTCCTAGAGCCTTTAAAATAATGAGTCTTTAAAGAATTGGTTTAAAATAGTTTAAAATGGATTAAAATAACCATTCTTGAAAGAATTATCTCACCATCTATCACCATTACTCCAAGAACCGTAGCCCTTTTTGGCATCCTTTCAAGAATCCTTTTTTGGAGCTGGCCTTTGTGAGCGGTGTAAAGTGAGGGTCCTGTGTCAGTCCTTCCTCATAGCTGATTATCCTCAGAGATGATGAGTGCGCATGTGTGAGACAGGTGGAATGTGCTCTAGTCAGAAACCTTCATACTCTCTCTGGTTTGGGGGACTAAAGATCTTACCCTCCTGCCAATCCCCTATACTTGCGTTCTTTGTTTAGCTTATTTCCAAGAACCTTCTAGAATTTTTCTAAAGGAGGGTTTTGTGGTGGCTGTTGGAAGCAGGTGGGTAGACTGATTTGGAGAAACTGGCAGAGCAGGCAGAGTCCTCTCCTTTGTGAGAAAGGTGAGATGAAAGCATGGTGCCTGGAGGCAGACTGTAGTACACGTCATGGCTGCACCACTTGGCTTAGTGATCCCAGGCAAGGTTCTTCACCTCTGTGTACCCCAGCCCCATGTATGGACTTAGGGTTATAATGACATGATTCTAGTGAGGATTAAATGACAGAATGACTGTTAAGTGCTTAGAACTGTGCTTGGTACATGGTGAATATTGAATAAAAGTTCGTTGTTACTGTTAGGTTGTCTGGGATGGGGTGGGGGGAATAATAGAAATTAAGGAGAAGGCTAGAGCTCCTCCAGTGCACCCCTACAGGTGCCTCTGCTACCCTCTCTTCATTGTGTGTGGTCTTTTTTTTTTTTGAGACAGAGTCTCACTCTGTTGCCCAGGCTAGAGTGAGTGCCATGGTGTCAGCCTAGCTCACAGCAACCTCAAACTCCTGGGCTCAAGCAATCCTGCTGCCTCAGCTTCCCAGGTAGCTGGGACTACAGGCATGCGCCACCGTGCCCAGCTAATTTTTTCTATTTTTGTAGTTCTTTGGCTAGTTTCTTTCTATTTATAGTAGACATGGGGTCTCACTCTTGTTCAAGCTGGTCTCAAACTCCTGAGCTCAAGCAATCCTCCTGCCTGGGCCACCCAGAGTGCTAGGATTACAGATGTGAGCCACTGTGCCTGGCCTTGTGGTCTTAATTTAAACAGAAGTTTCTCCACAAGGCTTCCCCTGCCACTCTCCCTACTTCCTTGCCTTCAGACTCTGAGTCAGGTGCTCTGTCTCCATGTCCCCTAGACCTCTGTACTCATAGATACTCACCCTTATGACCATGGTTTAATTTGATTACCTCTGTCAAGACCCTATTTCCAAATAAGGTCACATTCAGAGGTACTGGGAGTTAGGGCTTCAACATATCTTTTGGGGAGGGTGTCATAATTTAACAATAACTCTGAACAGTGGAAGAACTGGTTGTGCGGGAATACAAGTGGAGTGGATTGTCATCTGAGAGTCCAAAATTGTTAAGGAAGGACATCTGGGCTTCTGAGATACTCTCAAAACTCTTAAGATAATATTTAAAAATTTCAGAAAAAGAATAAGAAAAACTCTCAAGTATGACCTAAAGACCCAATCTAAAGACTCAATTGCAAGATATGGATGACTTTCAAAAATAAAATTCTGATAACACAAGTGGAAATAATCCTGTAGAAGGAATTAAGGTGGCTGCAAAGAGAGCTCTTTTGTGAGTTCTTAAAGGGTCATGAAGAACTACTAGTGAAAGGAGTAATAATCAGGAGAGAATATAACCTGCAAAAAGAAGCTGAAAGTGGAATACATCTTATAAAAATTCTAAGGGCAATAAAATGGGCTTTGTTAGACATGTGCAGAGCAAGGAGCACAATGGGAAACAGACACTGCATGGGACAGAAGATATATGTTAGCAGATGACTTTAGGCAGCAGCTTTTGATTTTGTTCTTTGTTAGAAAGAATAATTTTCAAATTGTAAAAGTAGATCCAGATCAAAGATGAGTAAAGAGGTAAAGAAGCCAACTATAGATGAGGTGACAAAAAGAAATTGCTAGTTGTCTTAAATGAGTTCAAATATTCATACTCTACTAGGGGTTGGCAAATCTTTTCCGTAAAAGTGATATTTTACGCTTTGTGGGACATATAGTCTCGGCTGAAATTACTCAACTCTGCTATTGTTGCATGAAAGCGGCCATCAACAATTTGGAAATGAATAGGCATGGCCGTATTCCAATAAAACTTTATTTACAAAAACAGGCAGCCAGCCGGATTTGGGCTGGGATATAATTTGCTGATCCCTGCACTAAAACGGTGACAATCTAGAAAGCTGAAAGAAATTGCTGTTAAACACAGAATCATTGTCAGTCCTCTGTGAAGAATGCTGCAAGAAAAAGAAAACACTCTGAATCCAGAGGAGGGCAGAAAACAAAAAGATTCTAGTATCTATAGTTCATTTAGTGTAGCTCTGATTTCTGACACATTTCCAGAACAAATTATTAGGTAATGCTATTAAAACAAATATTATTTGAATGCCCACTTTGTACTATTTTAAGTCCTCAGTGGTAAACCCAACAGACATGGCCTTTGCCCTCAAGGAATTTTTAGTGTCAAAGGAAAGAGAAATAAAGCGATTTTGTAAGAAGTGATGACAAGGGAATTGAATGCTCCATAACAGCCTGGGGCAATGGAGATTTAAGCAAGGGGATTTAGCTTAGTTTTGGGGGTCAAAGGAGGCCTCCCTGAAAAAATTGAGATTTGAAGCATGAAATTAGCCTGGAAAAAGGGACAGAGTAGAACAGCAATCTAAACATAGAGCCTGTGCAAAAGCCCAGCATTGAGAGAATCCTCAGGACACTGAAGCAAACTGACAGGGATTGGCGTGTCTGCAGACGGAGGAGGAGAGTAGGACAGGATAAAACTGAGTGGCAGGCAAGAGCACAGTTGAGGAATATCAGCTTTGTCATTTCTCTGGTACTCCAGTCTAGCAACACTGGCAACAGCAGAAATGACGTGACTTTGAGAGAACTTTATTTTTAGTAAGCTAACATTGGCTCCAATAATCGTAATTCCCTTTACAAATGTTCATGAACCAGCCTCTTCTCCCTGCTTTTAGTATTAGTTTCCTCTAATTCACTCCCACTCAGATGCATCTCTAAATTGCAAATCTGATTATAACACGCCCATGCTTATAAAACCTTCAGTAGATTACCATGGTCCCTGGGACCGAATACATTTGGATTTAACAAGGCATATAACTTTTTTTTTTAATTGACAAAAATTATATATATTTATGGTATAAACATGATGTTTTGATATATGTATATATTGTAGAATGGCTAAATTTGGCTAATTAACATATGCTAATTAACTAAGTCTTTAATGATGTTGGGTGGAAATGAATTTGTAGCTGGATATAGAGGCTTTAAATTAATGGAATGCTGTTAACTGTCTTTAATGGATTGCCACAGTCTCTTGTAAACTCTACCTACAGCTATCATCTAGAATGTGTAGCCTCCAATGTCTCTGTATTACGGGACTAGAGGAATAGAAGAGTCAGATTGTCTCTTAGATGCTTTGGCCCAGAAGTGACATCACCTAACTCACTGTTCATCAGCCAGAGAAAGTCACATGGCTTCAACCCAAATGCAATGGAGCCTGGGAAAAGTAACGGAGCACATGGCATATTTGGCAAGAATTATCTTTGCCACAATGTGTTTACTGAGTCTGTGAATGTCATAAAATGTGGATGGTTAGTTAATATGTTTGATAGGAGAACTAAAATTCAAAAATATCTCAATCAGGTGGAAAGATATACTAAATTAACAAAGAGATATTTAGGAGGATTAAATATAAAGTCCAATACCTTAGTTAAATTAAAAATGAATCATTCTATAACAAGGTGGAAAATATCTTGCTTGACACATTTCAAGTAAAATAAAACCATAGAAAACAAACGGTTTTAGTCAACCATATGTTCAGTATGAATCACCAGGGCCTGCCAAAGAAATATAAAGTAATCATAGCAGCATTAATGGCTGTATAGAGTTTAGAATAGAAGAGATAACAACCCTCTTGTTCTCTCAGCTGGTTGGACCTCATCTGCTGGTGGGTTCAGCATCAGGGGCTCCATTTAAAGAAGTCTGGGAAGCTGGGATGAGTCCAGAGGAATTTGAGTGGGATGTAAGGGTTGTTAAAAGATATGAGGAAAACACTGGACTTGAGATTAAGAGATCTAGGTTTAAATTTTTTTGATGCTCCCTTTCTAGGTTGTGACCTTAGCTCCTCTTTAAGACATGACTTTCTCCATCTGACCCTTGGCCCTTTAGACCACACCTTTGGACAATAGATGCCACTGTCAATGACCTTTCCTAGCCAATAGAACAATGTGCAGTTAAATTGCCACTCATCTGGTGCTATCTGACATCTCCATCTGACTTGCAAGGGATGTAGGGCACTGTGCTCCCTGTCAGGGCTGCATGGAAGAATCCTACATTGGGTGGGAGATTGGACTTAGTGACCACTGACATCCCCTACCACTCTCAAATTCTCTGACATTTATATTTGTCACTGTTCACAGGATAGGCGAGGAATAGAAAGTTTTCAATGATTTTTTGTCAGTAGTAATTCTCTTCCCAGATTGCCACCATTTAATAAATCATATGCATGTATAGATTCTTCTGTGTCTGGATTTTGCCACTAAACTGTCTTCAGCAGAGCTTGAGCAGCTCTTGGAGCAACTCATGGAGATGAGCTAATGCTTCTTAATTTACTTATCTCTTGTCTGTTGTCCCACATGATGAAAAGGTGCCTATGAAGTACAGCTGGCCAGAGAGGAGGAGGGAAGCAGTGTCAGTCATGGGGTGGTAAAATGCTGATGGCCCATGGTCAAACCATCACTTTCAGCCACTTGAGCTATTCAAGATCCCAATGCTGTTTGAAGGATGGCTGGGAGGCAGATCTGGCCATAGCTATGTTGACCCCCATAATGATTAGATTCCAGCAGAAGACAGCAGAAGGCCAAGACCCTGGCCTACTGGTATTATCATACAATGGTTCTTCCTCTTCATAGTGATCTTATTAAAACCCTAAATATGATCATACCATTCCACTAATGCCTTCCAACTCTACATATAATAATAGTCAAATTCCACATCATGGCCCAGTGGTCTGATTCTTGCCTCTTTCTCCAACCTCATTTCATACACTTACTCTAATATCTCCTTCTTTAGGGCAGAAATCTTTTCTTGTGTCCTGCTGCATCTGCAATGTTGAGAACAGCACTTGGCATATACCTCACTACTTATTTGTTAAACAAATGAAACCAGACTTGACTTCTAAAGAACTTTACTAAATTCTTATAATGGAACCTCTCGTCACTAAATTCTTAAGAATAAATCGTTTTTGGAACTTTCATTCCCTATATCCTCATCGTGCTTTGGGGATAAAAAATATTATTTTGATTAATAAAAGAATAGCTGAAGAAGTGAATAATAACGTCATGTTCGGTTCAATCTCCTTGGGAGAATTTGGTTGTGAGAATGGAATTACCCAAGTTGGATTCTGCCCAGCACACCAGGCTTAAGTTATTGGGTAAGAGCACATTAGAAAAATGAATTTTGGCAGCTGCCAGAATACTCCCTTGATGTGGAAGTACATGACCTTGGATGTAGTTCCTTTTAAAGTCTGGCTTTTCTGGCAGGGGCAAGAGATGGATACTTTGAGGAGCCAGGATTTTGCAATGACAGAGCAGTACCAGAAAACTTGCCGATTGTTATAGTGTATCAATTTCTCAGCATCCATTATAGTTAGGGATGTGATGGGCCAAATTTGCTTTTTATTTTGCCAGTGTTTGGCCTCTTCATTTAGAGAATCACCCATGATTGTAGCTGACTGTATTCCAAGATTCATGAGCTTTGGCGCCTGACTCAGATACCTACAGACAAAAAAGAAACCATTTATTCATTCCTTTCTACTTTCTCTTTTTTTTCCATCACCCATTTAACTGTCCCAAATGTGGGTAATTGAGTCAACTGAGTCAATATTTTTCCATAAAGACTGACTTTGGAGAAGCCAATACAGTTCATCATACTGTTTTTCAACTAGTTCATCGTGACATTCTGGGATTTTTAAAAGACATCTTTTCTGTGTCAGGCCGTCCTGGGGTGGCTGATATCCTTTTGCTCATTTTTTGACAAGACAGAGGGAGGACAGGGTGATAACAGCAAGATAAAAGGGAGTAAGTGGCTGATGTGGATGCTTAGAGTGGAAAGTGCAGATGGAACTGAGGTTAAGATGCCAGGGAGTAATAAGAGGTCTCCTTGTCTGAATAGCCCCATACTGTAGCAAGTTCATAAAACTGGAAAAGAATTTTAAACAGTGGAAACCTGCTTTGAGGCGTTTATGTTTTCTGCTAATCTGACCACAAATAATCACTTTTATTATGAGTCGAAATAGAGTATATGAAGCTGCTCACAGTGGGATTTGGAGAGAACCACCTGAAAATACCTCCCTCACCAGCCTGGTCTGGTGCCTACAAGTTCTACTTATATCCTTTCTTTGAGTAGAAGTACTAACTCTCAAATACCCTGAGAAAATGCTGGTATTTCAACTAGGAGAAGAGGAAGATTGGTTGCCAGGGATGGGATTGGTTTATTTAGCTGTCAGCTAAGAATGCAAGAAATTTGCAATGGACTAAATGTTTATGTCCTCAAGCCCAAGTTCATGTGTTGAAATTCTAAGCCCCAAGGTGGTGGTATTAGGAGGCGTGGTCAGTCTGTAGTAGCAAGTACTCTCACAGTAGAGAGCTCTGGGAAGGCAAAAACAGCCATAAAAGACACGTGTTTGGAGGAACCAGTGAGGTGAGCCAGCAGATTAATGCCAACATGAACAAGTGTGAGCTACCAAATGGCTGTGGTTTCCCTTCTGCTCTCCTGCTCTCCTACAAGAATATCTCCCCTGGTCCATGCTAATAGGAAACATGTAGTAAAGGGCATTCTGGGAAATGCAGTTCAGCCTCATCAAGTTGACACTGATCAAGCCACCATACCAGGTCAACTGATTCCAGGACCTGTGGTCTTTCCATGACACCACATTGCTGCTCTCCAGATGGCCCTTTGCATTGCTTGTATAAACTTCAACCCCAGGAAAGGCAATCTTTCTAGTGCAGTCCACTTTAAGTATTGCTACCACAAGCCTGCAGCATGGCTGGCTAGTGGCTGGGGGTGGCTTGGTAGAGAAAGACCAGTAGGTGAACATCTTCTTGAGGAGATCTCACAACAGACTAATTGGCCAGCTGCAAAGGAATAAGGTCCCATTCTGGGGGTGTGCACAGTAGGGGCAAGAAGTTTTGTTTTCCATGCACCCCTACCTGCCCAGTACTGCTTTCTCACACAGCCAGCCACCAGCTATGGCCCAGAGGAATGAAAACTTTTCTCCCAATCCATGGGGGCTGGAGGAAGCACCCTTTTATAATTTACGCAAAGGCATTGGAGATGTGGCTGTGCCCCTTGACTCATCTGCCTATAGCTGCCTGTGAAACTATAACAAATGTACATTTGGTCTTTGCCTCCAGTACCTGGCAGATTTCCTAAAACCCTTGTAATTTCCTGAATGATAGGGCTCATAGGAGCATCTTTTGTTACAATACTCGGTCTTGGTTCCATTTCCTGATATAAGAGCTTCTAAGACCCTTAGAATCTCCAGAGTGACGAGTGTCTTTTTTTTTTTTTAGACAGAGTCTTGCTCTGTCACCCTGGGTGGCATGCAGTGGCATCATCTTAGCTTACTGCAGTCTCAAACTCCTGGGCTCAAGTGATCCTCTTGACTTAGCCTCCCGAGTAGCTGAGACTGCAGGCATGCACCATGAAACCTGACTAATTGTTCTATTTTTAGAAGAGATGGGATCTCAGTGTTGTTCAGGCTGGCCTTAAACTACTGAGCTCAAGTCCTCCTGACTTGGCCTTTCAGAGTGCTAGGATTACAGGTGTGAGCCACCTGCTCAGCCTCATGTCTTTTTTATGCTAAGGAGGTGGCTGGTAACTGGGGTCCCTAGCTAGCTTCGGAATGGGTATGGGTCATCAGAAAGACCAAGACCCGATTAGAGGTTTACAACGGCTACACCCCCCACACCTGGCGCCTCAACCTCCTCTGAAGGGAGAGACACTGGAGATAGAGTCTATCATCAATGGCCAAGGACACTGGGTCATTGAATATGAAATGTCTGACTCCAAATCAACAGTGTGTTTTATTGTATCTCAAACAAGTAGCAGTACAATTAATCAAAGTATGTGCCTAAACTATTGACACGGTTTTGCTGTCTTAACAGTAACTTGTTTATGCCAGCAATTAAGAAACCTGGAGAGCAAGTGGCAATAAAATTGTGAAAGGTATTTTCTGCAGCTTTTTGAATATTGAATATTTTTCCTTGCAAGAAAAAGAAGTGGTCCAAAGCCCAGAAGAAGTAGCAGTCAGTTGGTGCCAGGTCTGGTGAATACAGTGGGTGACAGAGAGTTTCCAAGTCCAGCTGCTATAGTCTGAGCAGCATTGTTTATGTGACAGGTGATCGAGTGTTGTCTTGTGAGAGGATTGGCCTGTCTCCGTTGACCAGTCAGAAGAGAAACAGTTTTTCTTTTACTGTCTCATATGAAGTTGTTTTCTTTTCTTTCTTTTTTTTTTCTTCCTCATTTGGGAAATCCAAGCCAGGACAGTTTGCCTGGGCTTCGCAGATTGCCCTGAGGCTAGCTCAGCTCCTGGCCTTCCTGTCTGGAGCCTGAGTGGACCTCGTGTGAGGAAAGTAGGAGCTGAGATGAAAAAACCAAGCACAGTTTCACACGGGTCCTCCCAAAGCATCAGGACAATGATACCCTCATCATGGCTTTGGAAACAAAATAAATAATGGTTAGCATCATTACATACTTGTTATGTACCAGTCTTTGTGCTGAGAACTTCATATGAATTATACAACAAACATTTACGGAGGACCTACTATATGCCAGAGAATGTTCCAGGTGCTGAGGACATGTAATATAACATACAAAAATCTCTGCCCTCATGGAACTTACCTTCTAAAGGGAGATAAAGACAATTTAAAACATCGAATATATTAGTACGATATGGAGATGATAAATGATACGTGGAAAAATAAACGAGGAAAGGTGCGAGGAGGTGCTGGTGAGGGTTGAGGAGGGGAGGGTGGCTCTTTTAAATAGGGTGATCTGGCCAAGATTTCACTGAAAACTGATCTGGGCGACATCCCCATAAGATAAACAATATTGTTATCCTCATTGTTATCATTCACAGATGAAGAAACCAAGGCTTAGAATATAGAACCTTTTACTCAGGAGTAGATCTATTATTAGCTACTCATACGTTAGTCTATCTTTACCTGAAGTATTTGCATGTAACTTTTTTCCTAGCAGTAGAATGCAAAGCAAGTTGTACATAGTAAAGGAATTTTATCACCAAGGGCCGAGCTGAAGGTCTGAGGGAAGGGGAGAGATTTTTTCTCTCAGGGCTCCTACAAGCCCGATGCCTTAGCTGGACGGTCTTGCTTACCTAGTCGCTCTCTTGATCTACAACAAACCTCTGCATGATGCTAGGCAGGGTTCTGTGGCCAAACAACAGATTTTCTGTTGTTGTTATCTCAGCCAACTTTTATTTTAAATAAACTTCATTTTTTAGAGCAGTTTTAGGTTCATAGCAAAATTGGGCAGGAAGTACAGAAAGTTCCCATAAACCCCCTGCGCTCACACGTGCACGCTCTCCTCCACTATGGACATCTCTCTACAACAGACTTTTATTTACAAGTTAACTTCTTCCTTACACTGCTCCTTTCCCAGAAATCAAATCTGGGCCAAGGTCCCACTAGTATTGCCCTCTGGATCCCGTGCCTGGTGCCTACAGAGGAGGTCTGCGGACAGACACACAGACAGATGGCCCCGCGCCACGGACAGGGCCGTCCCCGCCTAACCCTGTCAGCACAGACAACCTTCCTCCCTGCCAAGGTTATGAATTATTTTCTAGGAATCCCTTAGCCCTGGATTTCCCCTTTTGCTTTTTACTTTCTCATCCTGCGTTGGCTCAGCATTGCCCTCCAGACTTGCCTGAAAACTCCCTATCTGTTGTTGAGCTTTGAATAAATTTTCATCTGCCGGGGTGGCTGAGTCACAGTTCACGTCACTCCTAGGCACAGCTCCACACTGTCTTCAGCCAGCTGCCTGGCCCTCCCGCCTAGGCTGAGAGGAGCAGCGACCAGCCAGACACCCACACCTTCAGGCTGAGCCACTTCTGAGAAGCAGTGAGGTGGAAATGTGTCATTGCCAGGATGGCGGGAGGGAGGGGCATGGGGAGGGGACGGGGAGGGCAGGGGAGGGAGGGGGAGGGGAGGGGAGGGAGGGGGAGGGGAGGGGAGGGAGGGATGGGGGGAAGGCGTGGGGACGGGGTGGGGAGCCAAGCAGAAGGGGTAGTGACATCAGGCCTGATCCTGCCTGACTTGAGGGGAGGCCATGGTGAGCTTGATTTTTGAGGGAAAAGGAGGTGAGGTCATTGATGAGCTTTCCCTACCTGAGAGTCAGAGGATGAGGTCACTCCTGGGTTAGTGTTATTTGGGGGAAGAAAGAGTGAGATCATGCTGAGTTTCCCTTAATTTTTGATTGAGAAATGAGGGGGGGGATGGTACATCTTGCTCAGATATGCCTTATTTAAGAGTTTGGGAGGTTTGCAGGCCTCCTGCCTCTTACCTGAGATTGCCCTGTCCCCGCAGAGCCTGGGATCAGCCCCTCCCCTGGTTCTGCTGTTCTGCTCTGGCCACCCAGGGCTGCACTGTGACTTCCATGAGCCTCTTTCTCCATTAAAAAATGTTTTATTTTACAACTGCATTGGTGTAAAGATGAATATAATCCAGGCTGGATTCATTATTATATAAGCAACTCATTTTTCTTCGGATTGGAAAAGAATGTAAATTAACATTGGGGGCCAACAACAGCATCACGGGCCTTAGGCTGTTGGTGCCTATTGTGCCTAATGATGAATTGGCCCTGAGGTCACTGGTACAGTCAGGGCTGTCCTAAAAGTCAGAAGAGAGTCTGGGGCTGGAGCCAGAGCACAGAGGACAGCACCAGCTCCCAATCCTCGCCTTACCTGGCTGAGACGCTCTGCCAGGGACCTGGCTAAGAGAACTGCACAGAACTGGCCTGCTTTCTTGTACAGTCACGCACTACATAATGATGTTTTGGTCCACGACAGACTGTGCATGCAAAAATTCCTATCGCCTAGTGATGTTCCAGCCATCGTAAGCCATTGTTCCACCAAGCAATTCTCCAATTCTCTCTGGTTACCCTACACTTTAATTCAATTCAGACACTAACCACCCAGAGCTAGCACAGGCCTCACAGATTAAGGGCTCTATCTCATGAGACTGCCCTCCACTTCAGATACCAATTGAAAGTAGTCGGTCCCCAGGTGACCCATAACCTCTCTCTGACTTGGCTAAAAATAGAGGATTCTCACAATTCACTCCTCAGCTTGATGTCTTAGTACAATGAATTACCCACATGTTTGTGTGATGATGCTGGTGTGTAAACAAACCTACTGCACTGCCAGTTGTATAAAAGTATAGCACATATAAGTATGTACAGTACATAATGCTTCATAATGGTAATAAATGACTGTTACTGGTTTATGTATTAGTATACTTTTTATTGTTATCTTTGAGTATAATCCTTTTACTTATAAAAAAAAGTTAACTATAGAACAGCCTCAGGCAAGTCCTTCAGGAGGCATTCCAGAAGAAGTATTGTTATCATGGAAGATGGCAGCTTCATACGTGTTATTTCCCCTGAAGACCTTCCAGTGGGACAGAATGTGGAGGTAGAAGACAGTAATATTGATGATCCTGACCCCATGTAGACCTAGGCTAATGTGTGTATTTGTGCCTTAGTTTTTAACAAAGTTTAAAAAGTGAAAAAAATAGAAAAAATTGAAAATAGAAGCTTATAGAATAAGCATATAAAGAAAGAAAATGTTTTTGTATAGTTTTACAATGTGTTTGTGTTTTAAGCTCAGTGTTATTGCAAAAGAGTCAAACAGCTAAAAAAGTTAAAAAGTTTATAAAGTAAAGCTACAGTAAACTAAGGTTAATTCATATTGAAGAAAGAAAAATTTTAAAATAAATTTAGTGTAGCTCAAATGCACAGTGTTTATAAAGTTTATAGTAGTGTGCAGTGAGGATTCTGCCTTCACATTCCCTCACCACTCACTCACTGACTCACCCAGAGCAACTTCTAGTTCTGCAAGCTCCATTCATGGTAAGTGCCCTACACAGGCATACTATATTTTGTCTCTTATACCATATTTTTACTGTAATGTATTTCTGTGGCACCAGTTGTGATTTCTCCTTTTTCATTTCTGATTGAGCCTACTAGAGTTCTTTCTTTTCTGCTTCTGTTTAATCTTGCAAGAGGTCTGTCAATTTTGTTTATCTTTTCAAAATACCAGCTTTTTGTTTCATTAATCTTCTGTATAATTCTTTTTTTTATCAATTTCATTTAGTTCTTCTATGATCTTGGTTATTTATTTTCTTTTGCTGAGTTTGGGATTGGTTTGCCCTTCCTTTTCCAGATCCTTGAGATGATTTATTAAATAGTTGGTTTGTGATCTTTCTGTCTTTTGGATATAGGCATTTTAGGGCTGTGAATTTTCCTCTTAGGACTGCTTTAGCTGTATGCCACAGATTTTGATGATTTATATCCCCTTTATCATTTAGTTCAAAGAATCTTTGATTTCCCTCTTAATTTCCCCCTTTACCCAGCTATCATTTAGCAGCAAGTTATTTAGTTTCTATGACGTGTGTGTGTGTGTGTGTGTGTGTATATATGTATATATTTTTTAATCTATTCATCCAGCTTATGTCTCTTGAGTGGGAAGTTTAAGCCATTAACATTTATTGAGAGAATTGATAAGTGGAGTGGATTTCTGTTCTTCCTTTTGGGTAGAACTTTATTTCTTTGTTTTACCTGGTGAGACATTGTGGTATCTGGGTTATGATCTTTATCTTTTGAGTGTTTTTACACTGGTGGGTGTCTATTGTGTTGATCCATGTATAATGCAGTTGTGAGTACTTCTTGTGGGGCAGGTCTGGTCTTGACAAATTCCCTCAGTGTTTGCTTATCTGAGAAGGTCTTTGTTTCTCTGTCATACAAGAAACTTAGTTTGCAGGACAAAAAATTCTAGACTGGCCATTATTCTGTTTGAGAAGAGTGAGAATGGGGTCCAAGTCCCTTCTGGCTTATAAAAATCTCAATTGAGAAGTCCGAAGTCAGTCTGATAGGTTTTCCATTGTATGTCACCTGATTTTTTTCATGTTACTGCTTATAGGAGTGCCTCTTTCATGTTTACTTTGGCATGTCTAATGACTGTGTTTCATGGTGACTGCCTTTTAGTGATGAATCTCCCAGGAGTCATTTGAGCTTCTTGTATCTAGATATGTAGATTTCTAGAAAGGGCAGGAAAATTTTCCTTGATTATTCCTTCAAATAGATTTTCCAACCCTTGTGTATTTTCTCCTTCGTACTCATGAATGCCTATGATTCTTATGCTTGGCCTCTTTACATAATCCCACATTTCTTGTAGGCTTTGTTTATTCCTCTTGTTTTTCTCTTCTTTCTCTTCAACTGACTTGTTTAGGTTAAAGGGGTTGTCTTCAAGCCCTGAGATTCTTTCTCCTGCCTGATCTAGCCTATTCTTAAAGCTTTCCACTGTGCTTTGTAATTCCTTGAATGAATTTTTCATTTCCAGAAGTTGTTTGTTTTTTCTTTAATAATTCAATATCTTTAGAGAATTTTTTATTCATTTTCTGCATTGTGTTTGTGACTTCTTTTTGTTGGGTTTCTATTTTCTCTTGTATTTCATTGAGTTTCCTTACAATCCAGATTCCAAATTCCTCATCTGTCATTTTAATCTTTTCATTTAGGTTGGTATTCATTGATAATGAATTATTATTTTATGTTGGAGTGTCTTTTCACTTTAATTTTTCATATTTCAGGAGTTCTTTCACAGGTTCCTTCTCATCTGGCCTCTCAATTTAGAGCTGAGGGTAACAGAGCTGGCTTATGGACCTGCTTTCAAGTCCCCAAAGATTGGTCCCTAACCATGCCAGGAAGAGGAATGCTGGTCCTGAGTTGTCCTTGGGGTGCTCTAGCAGGTTTAATGAACCTCTCTGGTAATGTCACTGCAGCAGCTCCTCTCTCAGTGGCAGGCTCTGCTGGAATGCGTCCCTTCTACAGAGAAACAGGCTTCTCAGCACCAAGCTTTCCCGTGGTTGCTATGGCGGGCAAGGGCCATGATCTCCTTGCACTGCTCTCATGTCTTGGGGGCACCGGGTCCTGACCCCCTGTCCAAGCCACTAGCAGTTGATCCCACAAAATGCTGCTGCTGCAGCTCTGCTCTCAGTGGCCAGTTCAGCTGAGAATGTGATTTCCCTGCATAGAAACAGGTTCTCAGCACAGAATATTCTTGTGGTTGCCATGGGGGGAGGGGCCATAGTTACAATCCAGCTTGAGCTAAAATTACTTTCTGCGGTGCCAGGAATGGAGGCGGTCCAAAGGAGGAGGTGTCTAGGTGTAAAAATTCTAGATTTCTGGCCTCTCATGGCACTTTCCCAGGGAGTGAGAGTTTTGTGTCTCACTGTGCACGGGAGTCACCCAAGTGGGGGAGGGGAGTCCCTTACCCTTTCACTGGGCTCCAGGCCTCTATGGGTTTGGTCCACATCACTGTCATCTCTTTTCTCTCTTTCTCTTTCTCAGCTTTGTAGCCATTCTCAGTGGGATCCCTGGACACCTCTGCTGTCTTCACATCTGAGCTGCAACTGTTTTCTGCTCTCCTCAGTCCAACCTTCTACCCCTCCTTGAGAACAGATTAGATGCTTTCTACTTTCCTCTACCTTCTCTGTCACTGGTCCTGCAGTTTGCACTGTAGTTACAGACCAAGTTCCATGGAGAAGCTAGTTGCAACTATAGAGGATCATGGAGGCTAGATGATCAGGCAGGAGAGAAAAGAAGCATATTGTCAAGGCTGAATGTCAGTTTGCCATCATCTTGCATTCCCTGTGTGCACCAGGTCAGGGTGCTGGGAATCCACAGTCCTGGTCACTATGAACTGCACCAGAGCTCTTGGTCCCTGTAGTCCATTTGTTTGACTCTTAATTGAAACCAGAAATATAGGGCAAAACCTGATAGGGTGACTGTCAACTCCCAAGTCTATCCCTATTGTTAAGTGAGGCATGACTGTACCACGAGGGCACTGTGTGGAGGCAGGATGGGTCATCTGGCAACAGGCTTCCAAGGAGGGCTTACTTAAGGTGAAGTGCACTTAGGCTAAGCAATCCATCAAAGAATAGATGCTAGTCATTTCCCCAGGCAGTGGCAGACATCAATGGGGGTACAATTTTGGAAATTCAGTGTCACAAGTGATCAAACTTCATTGAAGAAACAATATAAGATGAAATTGATTGTATAAATTACCCGCATTCATTAATTGATTAACAAATATTTATTCAGCCTCAACTATGTGCTAAGCACTAGGCCTTGTGGATACAGACAGATTCTGGCTCTCCTAGAACTGATCCACTACACATTTGAATTCCCCAAGGTATTTATTTATACCCACAGGTAAGTCGGGAAAAGGAGAGAAAGAAACAGAATTAAATTGTTAGAAGCCTTGTCACCTATTACCAGCCAGCATCCTGACATGCATTATGTCACTTTACCTTCCTAACTATCCTGTGAGATATGTACTATTACTTCTGCTTCATAGATGAGGAAACAGGCTCACAGAAGTTAAGAAATATATTGTCAATTGCAGAGTTTACAATGCGAGTTAGAAAGCAGTTTTCACTCATTCCAGAGTCTGTGATGTTCCACCTGCTACTCCGCCTCGCTAGTTATGATTGGTATTAAGCATATACTTGGTTTACTAGAAGCTTTCTCAAAGTATATTTATACTTTTAATATACCCTTTTTTGGAAAAAGTGAGACTAAATTACCTCAGAAAGAAGCTAAGTTCAGAAAGAATGGGAAGTGAGTCTATGTTAGGAATGTAGGGAGGGCAGAACTTTCTTAGTCCATCTGGGTTATGGACTAAGTGTGCAAAAGTGGGTAGGTGGGGTCACTGATGTCTGGGGAAGACCACCATAGGTATAGTGATGAAAGGTTACTTAGGTTTGGGGACAGGTGACTTTTCTTATTATGAGTAAAACACCAAAGTAGCGTGTCTATTAAGGAATGCTCATGCCATCTGGTTAAGATGTGAGCTGTAGTTATCAGGACTGCTGAATATCAAGCATAATTGTCTCACCAAGGTACAGACAGCAACTGGGTGCAGTATCCAGTACAGCATGGAATGCAAACAGAAGCCAAGCTTCGAAGAGCAAACCCAATTGCAGTCTAAATACTGGGATGTGTGAGACAGAATCTCAGATCAGTTGGGTCTCCTGCAGACAGACACCAAGGATCTGGGCACTCAGGGTTCAGAAGCCAGGACTCAGAAACCACTGCCCCAGAGAGCTGGATACAACAAGGTGAATGTCAGTCCTGGATCAGGAGCTATTTGCTGTTGACTATTTTTTTGCCACATGTTAGGAGTGTGTGTGTGTGCATGCACGTGCATGCTCACGTGTGCACACACATCAGGTGGGTGGGGAAGGGAGCTGGGTTCCAGGTATTCATAGGAGCCAGGAATCTAGCAGCCTCTGAAAGAACCCTACTGTCCCCTGGGGCAGGGTAAGACTTGCTGTGTTGACCTCCCAGACATGTGGACTTGCACATTCATTTTACAGTGCCTCTACCTACAGCATCTGTCAATCTCAGATATTTAAAATCTGCTTAAAAATAATATAAACAGATTTGGTTCTTCACCGTTCTCTTCTACTGTCCTTGTTTTTCCTTGTATACTGAGACCCACGTATAATCCAATCCTGTCCCACACAGGCCTGGTTACATAATTATACCTCCGACAGAATAATCTGCTGAGACCCATAGTGGCCATCACATGTTTACTAACTATCCTCTATCTCAACTTTTGAGCCTGAATCCCATTACTGGAAAGTAACTTCAGAAATAGAAGACTACTTCTTCTCCATGAAATATCTATCAGAACCAAGAGGAGAAGGGGAAGTTGTTAATTAATACAATTTCCAAAACATAAATAATTCCTGCAACTAAACACAACTGGAAGTGAAATGCATGAGCAGAATTGTCTAGATAGTCCACCAGCTACTCCCAGAGGAGCATCCGGGGAGGTTCGGCAGCAAAGTCTGCTGTGATAGTAAGTAGGTGCGATGTTGTCAGTGGAGGAGGAATGGGAGGGCCGGAAACTGTCTATGAGCCTCCACACCAGTTTGTGGAGAAAAAGGTTCTTTTTCTCTGGAGGAGGAGAAAGGCTGTGAGAGAGCCAGGCTCGCACTTTCTGAGGACAACAGGAGGCAGAGTGTGATGCTGGACATTTGACCAGACTGCACAGACATGGGCTACACCCTTGGAAGCCAGATCTCTGTCTCAGTCCCCAGTCTTTCGGTGGGGTCAAGTTTGACCCACTGAATACAGTCATTCTCTTTTCTTTTTACTTTCTTTCTTTTCCTTCCTTCCCTCTTTCTTGCCCCACATCCCTCTCTCCTCCTTTCTCTCTCCCTCTTTTCCTTCCGTCTGCATAGTAAGTGGAGTATATAGAATATTACATAATTTATTCTATTTTAGTTAATTATAAAAATTCTTCTGGAATCTCAGATTCACCATTAGGAATTGTTTCATTAGATAGAATGACAAATATTGACACAGAAAGTCTGGAGACGGCCAGGTGTGGTGGCTCATGCCTGTCGTCCTAGCACTCTGGGAGCCTGAGGCAGGGGGATCACTTGAGGTCAGGAGCTCGAGACTAGCCTGAGCAAGAGCAAGACCCTGTCTCTATTTAAAACAGAAAAATTAGCTGGGCATAGGCACAGTGGCGTGTGCCTGTAGTCCCAGCTACTTGGGAGCTTGAGTTTGAGGTTGCTGTGAGCTAGGCTGACACCATAGCACTCTAGCCTGGGCAACAGAGTGAGACTCTGTCTCAAAAGAACTAACTAACTAACTAAATAAATAAAATAAGAAAGTCTGGAGAGTAGTTTGAGTTGGTAAAGCCTTGAGAAATATCCTGAAAGTTGATTATGGGCAATTTAGAGTTGCTTTCTTGAGATTTCTCATTTTCTCCTAAAAGTTAAAGGTAGAAGAATTTCAGATTAGCTGAAGTTTCTGGTTATTTGGTCTCTGGTTAAAGCTTTACTTGATACTCTTCCCTCTCCTTTTCCAGATATTGGTAAACTTTTCTGGGTTAAAATATTAGCAAGAACCTAACAAAGGAAAAATTTCCTCTATTTTTACAAACCGTCTACATATCTGGCTACAAGATCATCTTCATATACATAATTATCTCTGTATGAAAATATTTTATCTTGCTTAATTAAAGCACTTTTGCTGCTATTAACAGCAGGAAAGAGTTTCCGGAAAGGACTCTAAAGTCACTTAGCCTCTTTAACAGCTCTGCTGTCCACTAGCAAATGCTTACTGGTACTTTAATTATTTTATCTAGTACGGCACTTCTGCAAGTAGAAGTTGAAGTTGCATATTTTTAATTATTATACTTCTTTTACATTAATAATTTAATACTATGACATAACTAACTACCTTAATTTTAATAAATTATTTTCTATTTTAAATGGCATAGATTTTCATTGTGGAAAATTATAAAATGCAGAGAAACATAAAGAGGAAAATAAAGATCACCCATAATCACACTGCTAGTTGACCAACAGCATTAACATTTTGGTGAATATCCCCCAAGTATTATTCTATTCATACAATATTTTTGTATACAACTAAAATCTTACATTCTAATAGGGTTTTGATTTTTTTCCACTAAAAAAATGTATCACACATATTTTCCCATGCAGTTAAATATTCATACACAACATGATATTTAATGGCTGCCTAGTGTTCAGCTGTGTAGATACATCATAATTTATTTAAGAAATCCCCTGATAGGAACCACAATTAAGTTGTTGTCATTTTTTTCACTGTTGTATGTAGCATAGACATGAACAGCCTTGTGCATAAATCTTTGCAAGAATCCCTAATTACTTCCTAATGGCAAATTCCCAGAAATGGAAGAGCTGGCTGACAGAGCTTAAACATTTTCAAGTCTTTTGCTATAATCTTGCCAAATTGGCCTCCAGAAAGGATGTACCAATTTATTCTCCTAACAACATTTGACAAAGTGACTGTTTATCAACATCCTACATAATATTTTGTCTTCAGAATAAAATTTTACTAATTTGATAGTTTAAAAATGGGAATGTCATTATCACTGAAATTTCCTGGAATACTAGCGAGGTTGAATACAATTTCACATGTTTAATAGGCCATTTGAATGCAGGCCCAAGTGAATGGTCCACTAATGCCATCTACTCAATTTCCTACTGTGATGGTTATCTTTACTTTTGGTTTGTAGGTGAGCTAATTGTTTGGAAGTTCCTACTGTCAGATCATTTCCAAAGATGAATTTTATGGCAATATTTGTTTTATAGGCTACCTTTTTGTCACCTTCTCCAAGATGATCAGGGAAAGTGAATGCATCTTAAAACTGCCCAAATGACTCTGTTTCTAAATTTGTAAGTAATCTTTCTTCTTAATCTCCTCACATAATTCCTTTGTTTTGAAATTTGGCAGTGACTGCCTTTCACCTTTTGAATGAAAGCAAAACTTATTCAGAAAAAACCAGGTAGCAGATCTCATCTAGAGCCGCACTGCTCAATATAGTAGCCACTAGCAACTTGTGGCTATTTACATTTAAATTTGAAAAGTGAAATAAAATTAAAATCTCAGTTCCTCGCTTACTCAATAGCCACATATGGCTAGTGGCTACTATTCCAGACAGCACAGGTATTGAAATGTTTCATTTCATAGAGAGTTCTGGACAGCACCGGTCAACAGATTAACTTTTCTAGTCCCTAGACCTGCCCCCTTCTACATCTCCCAGCCTCGTCTTAGGATACCCTTCTCCCTTTCTTTGGCTAATTCCCACTTGTCCTTCAACATATGGCTCAGACACCACCTGTTCTGGGGAAGCCCCTCCTGACTACTCATGTTCCTGGATTACAGACCCTCCTTGGGCCCATTTGAGCCCTGGGCACAGAGTGCCCATTGTGGTCCCCTGGGGATGTTGGTCCACTGGTCCTTGCTCCCTGCTAGCTCACTGCAGGAAGGGTATTCGCCTTTACATTCTGATTCCTCTGTTCCAAGCTCAGTTTCTGAAAAAGAGAGAGCTTGGTGTGTGTCGAATAAATGGACTGCCCACCATTTGCACCATCCCGTGCAAAGGCGATGGTTTATCCCCCCAAATTCTCAAGAACTAAAAAGCATACCAAGAGAAGTATTCAAGGAGCAGCACACTTATATCCTAATATAATATTAATAATATGATTATTTTATTTTTTATTTTTATTTTTTTGAGACAGAGTCTCTCTTTGTTGCCCAGGCTAGAGTGAGTGCCATGGCGTCAACCTAGCTCACAGCAACCTCAAACTCCTGGGCTCAAGCGATCCTTCTGCCTCAGCCTCCCGAGTAGCTGGGACTACAGGCATGTGCCACCATGCCCGGCTAATTTTTTCTATATATTTTTAGTTGGCCAATTAATTTCTTTATATTTATGGTAGAGACGGGGTCTCGCTCTTGCTCAGGCTGGTTTCGAACTCCTGAGGTCAAACGATCCGCCCGCCTCGGCCTCCCAGAGAGCTAGGATTACAGGCGTGAGCCACCTCGCCCGGCCTAATAATACGATTATTAAGTATCACAAAATAATGAAATACATGGGCATGGTTTATGAGCTGCCTCACAAAGGACAGTTACTAAGCCAATGCTATAACCTTTCTTTTGTCAGAAATATATACATATTACCTTTATGCTTGAACTAGTATAGTTTATATGCTTGGAAGATTTATAAAGCAAATCCTCCTAATCATTCTCACCCAAAATAAAAGCCTATATAAAAGTTTATCTGTTACCCTTAGGCCTCCAGAGTCTCTCTAGGGTCTTCATCTCATTTTCCTTCTGAAGTTACAGCATATTGCATTTGTGAATGCCAAGCTCAGGGTATATTTTTCCTTTTTAAATAAAAAGTTACTATTAATATATATATTTCTTAGAGGAAACATTTTAAAATGCTGACACATACAAAAAATAAAGGAGAATTCGCTTATAATCCTGCCACCTAATGAAAATCTGTTTGCACTTGGATGTATATCTCCTAATTTTTTCTATACATAGATATATTAATATATATTTTTTTGTTTCTTGCATAAATAAGATCCCACTATACTCAGTTTTTAATTTACTTCTTTCAACTAACACATCATGAATGATTTTATATGTCAATAAATATGTTTGTAACATTATTTTAATGTCTACCTGGCATTTTATTGTGAAAATGTATCATTTAAAGAAATCACTCTCCATTTTTGGGAACCTTAGATTGTTTCCATTTCCTTCTCTCTCTCATTAATAGTGTTATGATGGTTCTCCTTCTGACTAAATGTTTTCCAGGAATCTGTAGATCTGAATCTGTTCTCTTTCAGAAGAGAACAGAAACAAGGCAGAAACAAGGAATGGCCTTCTTCTGGGGCATTAGAGGATCTTAGGGAGAGGTGATTATAAACCTGCCAGCCCAATCCAACCCAGAAACAAACAGCCAAATTAATGGGTCCATAGTGTTATTCTGAGTTCAGTGGGCCAGTGTTAGAGGATTCTCTAAAACACAGTCTGAGGTGAATCTTACCTGCTAGTGCTATGGCAGGGCTGCAAACTGAGAGAAAAGGAAAATCCAGGCTGGGAAGGAAGAAAGTGAATACTCATTAGCAGGTTAGTCACAGCTTTATGATAAAACACAGCAGGTTGCTTGATACGAGACATCTATCAGACCACCAAGCCTAGGAACAATCCACGGCAGAGAGGGAGGGTGTGGAATTTATTTGCAGCTCCTGTGAGTTTCCTTTCTCTATTTGGTCTAATTTCACCCCACGGGGCATAAACTGCCCGTAACTTTCAGGTTGTGTCATCTGGTCCATCTGGAGAGCCACTGTAGGGGCCAATCTCATACTGCAAAGTGCGGTGCTTCCTCTGTGTCTGAGAGTCGTGGGGAGGGTCAGGGGTTCCCTGGGTGTGGCCAGGCGAACGTAGGTGCTAGAAATGCTGTGGTTCCCGCTGGGCAGGCTCACTGGGCTCCTGCCAGAGGCTGAGGCAGGGGCTGCAAAATAACCAAGAAATGGCACCATCAAAGGAGAGGTCTGATCTCCAGCTTGTCAACTGCAATTTTCCCAGTAGTATCAAAGCATCAAAGCATTATGAAAGCCCTTGATTTCTAGGAGCAAGGGATTCTGCAGAGTGCTGTCTATGAGAAATGCTAAGACCCATGCTACCCAGGAGAGGAATGCAACATTAAAAAGAACAGGAAACGGAAAATAAGTTCTGTGGGCAGGAAAGCTCCACCTTTCCTTTGGGGACAGAAAAAGAGTAAGAGGTCAGACAGGGACACTTGGGTCAGTCAAACCACATCTTCTTCCACATCTCTTGCCCTGGGCTATGGGACTCTGAGCAGCAGCCTGGCCTTCCCCGGGGAGCAGGCTTCTGAGTGGATGGGCAGACACAACTCTGTGTATGTCCTGGTGTCCCCTGAGATCAATGGCACCTCAAAAATGAGCACACTAGTACAATAAGTGGCAGAGGCAGAGGCAGAAGGAGAGTGTTGCCCTGAGAATGTCACAGAGTTCAGGTTAATTGAGTCGCTTCCTTTATGACTTGCCAGACCTCTAAACAGGGCACATTTCCTGCAATCAGCTGTACTATTGAAAAAACGACAGCAAAGAAAAGAAAGAAATGGAGTGTGAAAGAAGAGGAGGCAAGGACAAAGAACAAGTCTGCTGGGTGGTTTCCCTGAGGTCTAGGAATGCCAAGGACAAGCTGAAGCAACACATGAATGTTTATGAGTCTCATTGTACACGGTGAAATTTGCTCTGGGCACTGTTAATCTGCTGACTCTTGGCTTCTCTCTGCAGCCTTTGGTTTTCTGTTAGATCAGATGGTAGTTTTTTTCTTTTTATGAGGATTTCGAAGTATAGAGAAAGGTCTCAGACAGATTCTGTAAGATTATCCTGGCTTTGAATGTAATCGAGGATGGAGTTAAATACGTTCCCCACTTTCCCACTACTAAAAGGATCAAATAAAGAGCTCTCTGGGGCAGGTGCAGATACAGGCACCTCAAGCTGATCCTCACATGTCTTTCCATCTTTGCCTCCATCCTTTTCAACTGCTATGGCCCTTGACCTGCCCTGAGCCCTTGACGACAAAGTCCTTCAGGCCTCTGTCCTTTCATTTCTGCCTAGGGGTCACCTGCATCACCACTCAGCTCAGTTTCACCTCCTGAAACCTGTCCTATGGCCAGGTGACTCTGGCCCCACCCTTCTCCTAGTGTGAATAGACTTCTAGGTTAGCTCTCGTAACACGTTGTAGCTATTGGAATGAATGGCTCTCTTATTAGATTATGGACTTTCTTATTAGATTATGGACTCTGAGAACAAGGATTGTGTTATTGATTTTTGGTCTTTAAGCCCCTAAAACGGTGTCTCATACCTAGAAGATGCCCAGAAAATGCTGGTTGGTTGGGAAAGCACTTGTGCTCCAGGGTACTTCACTGGATGCTCACCATGTCACTAGACACACTGCTCAAAGGTACCTGTTTGCTTGTGACTCCTCCATGATGCTCCAACACCTTGATGGCAAAGGTGCAAACTTACTGCCCTTGAGACAATGCCTAGCACATTCTAGGTATTAAATATGTGTTGCCTTTAGGAAAATGTGCACTATTGTAGATGATTTTTATATTATCCAGAGCTCAGTCCATAGTCATCATGATACCAGCAAATTTCTTGAGCATGTCAGATACCTCACACAACTAATCAGCATTAGAGCTTTTATTAATAAAATGGGTCCCCATTGTACACATGAGGAGACTATGACTCAGGGAGCTAAGTGGTTTGCTCCAGTGTACACATCCAGAAGGTGGCAGAGATGGGATGTAAACCCAGGACCTCATGTGTGATGGCCACACATTATATCACACGACCTCCCACTCGGAAGCTCTGATGAAGCCAGAGTTTTGGCTCTAGCGCCTACCTGCTACCTGTCAACATCTGAACATCAGAGAAAAGGGAACAAGCCATCTTTCCCCAACTCTACTTACTCCTTGCAGCCCCCCCAAAAGCTCCATGATATGGCTAACCATCCACTTGGCTGATACTATAAGTATCAGATTGTCACTTCAGTTTACTTTCTTGCTATCCAGCCTTATATTACATCATAGAGACCTTAAAAATAGATATGACTTGTGGCTAAGGAAGTGGTAGAAGGCAATAAGTACAAATGATCTTTATTTTGATGAGAACCAGGACTGGTGATAAACTATGAGGAGAAATAGACAATTTATTGAAGACAGAATTGGGGATGATACCAGCGTTAAGATGCATAACATTTTAGTATTTCCTGTGAAGGGACAAAATATGGATGTCCTTAATATAAACAGAAGCTAGAGAGTTTAAATTAACTTGCTCAAGGTCATATACCAGGTAAATGGATTGTAAAAATTTGAATTCCTTTTGGATTCCAAAGCCTGTGCCAGAAACACGGGTCAGGACTAGTTTATGGTGGACCTTGAAATTCACGGTGAGGTCCACAGACTGTATTAAGAAGACAATGGGAAGGTTTTTGAGCAGAGGAGCAATACGATCAGAATTATACTTGGGAACGCTGGTCTAGTCGTGGGGAAGACAAGAGAGTATGGCATGGAAGGGTCAGTGGCTCATGGGGAGACCATTTCGGAGGCTGTTGCAATTACAAAATTTATGCATAGAAGTTTGCTTTCAGACACACAAAGCTTGAGACGACAGGACTAGAGGAAATGTCCAGAAGACAGTGGAGGTGGGAGGTAGAAAAGAGGTGCGAGCCAGAGGTAGAAAGCTGGGAGTTGCTGCGGAAGGGCTGCAGACATAGCCCTGAAAGTAAATGAAATCACCAAGGGCTGGGATTAGGACAACAGGGGACAAAAGGCTGAGGGATAAGCTTGGGGATGTGGCATATTTAGAGGGCAGGAAAGGCAGGGGAATTGTGAAAAGACAGGAGGATTAGGGAGAGAGGTAGAGGTCAGAGCACTAACCTCTAACAGGCTGATCACACAACTGAACAGAGGCTGCCAGAAGCCCTGTTAGGGGACGGAAGTGTGTCAAGAAAAAACGTGGATAAGCTGCTAGGGGCCCGGGGTAAGAGTGAGAAGGTGGAGAGTGGGAGATCAGGAAATGAGAGAGAACGTGAAACTGCAGTGTGGCAGAAGTGAGGAATGTGAGAGTGGGGTTGTGGAGCAGAGAAAAGATGGGAGGGCTGTGGAGACGGGAGACGGGAGTGTCTAAAGGGCTTTTATGGACATGGGGTTTGAGAGTAGCTTGCATTGTTCTCACCAATGCTCTGCTGTCTCTCCAACCTTCATTGAAGTCGCAAAAATGCACAAAAGCCTGGTGCGAACGTTGGGAGGAAGTCAAAAACAGGGCAGACTGCTGCGGGGTGGGGTACCACAGGGGTCAAACCCTAGAATGGGGAAACAGAAATCATTCCTTAGAAACAGAGATGCAGAGTAGGGGCCTGAAAACATAAGCACGCTAGAAATTTGTGAAACGTTGGGAAGGGCAGCGGACTTCCAAAGGACAGGGAGTGGAGGTATAGCCAATTTCATATAAATCTTAGGGGACATTCTGACTTCATCTGACATCTGTGGAACAACCTTATCATGGATGTTAGCTGTTAAATATTCTTTCCAAATGAGCTAAGTATGTTGGTGGGTTTTATAAGAGTGAACATGAGTGAGGGAAGCCCTCAGTGATTTGGTTTGAAGATTTAGTAGGCTGGCGGGAGAACACAGATCTTAATATAGCATTACGTTTACACAGTTTACATCAGCTCTAATAGGGCAGGCTGCCTAGCTGTGAGTCATTACTTTGACTTGTCTGCTGGAGAACCTCTCTGGGAAGTTTTTGCTTCCTGTGTTCATGAGTAATTGTTTCCTAGAAAACTTTTTCCAACTCCGAAATGCTTCTCCTGAGCTAGAAGGATGTGACCCAACTAGAAGGCTGCCACAAGGCAAGGAGTTGGAAGACTGGGAGCCCTGCGTTTGCTGCCGGTCTCAGTCTCCGTGAGGGTTTGCAGCCTTCACTAACGTGGGGCTGGGGAGGCGCAGGAAGCGAGAGCACCGAGCAGACGCCTGTGCCAGGGCAAGAACGGAAGCTAAGGGGCATGGCCCCACCCCAGGTCTCTCCACCTTTCACCACAGACTGATGAGACATTTCCTCTTATTAATTTGTGTAAGTCACAGACAAGGGGGGTGTGCATGTGTGTGCCCATACATGCCTCTGAGCAATTTAGGGAATTTTGGCTTGTGTTGGAAAAAGCATAGGATAGTTAACTAACATTTGTGAAAGCTGAAATCCTGTCAAAGAGATGATGATTTTTTTTTTTTTTTTTTTTTTGAGACAGAGTCTCACTTTATTGCCCTGGCTAGAGTGAGTGCCGTGGCGTCAGCCTAGCTCACAGCAACCTCAAACTCCTGGGCTCAAGCAATCCTGCTGCCTCAGCCTCCCAAGTAGCTGGGACTACAGGCATGTGCCACCATGCCCGGCTAATTTTTTCTATATATATTAGTTGGCCAATTAATTTCTTTCTATTTATAGTAGAGATGGGGTCTCGCTCTTGCTCAGGCTGGTCTCGAACTCCTGAGCTCAAACGATCCGCCCACCTCGGCCTCCCAGAGAGCTAGGATTACAGGCTTGAGCCACCGCGCCCGACCAGAGATGATGATTTTAAAGATTCAATTTAATAATATGAAATGATGGCTTTCTCGCAGTTATTTCATGGTCTACATTCTGCCAGGTTCTCTCAGCTTGCCCAAAGAAAAGGAGTGAAGAAAATACTAGCTTTCTAAATTTTCCATTTTTCTCAATCGTCACTGGATATGCTGAAAGATTATCTGAAATTCATGAGTATTACTTAGTCTCCATGCATTCTATATTTCGTTTCTTTTCTTCATCCCATATTTCTTATCTGTAAATGTTAGTAAACATTAAAGAGTTAGGGGTCCTTACATGCAAAACATATAGAGTTGCTGCTCCATGGTTGGAGAGGCTGGTGTGAGATTGTGTGGCAGATTGTCTTTTTCACAGATGGCTACAACAATATCTCTTGTTCCACATATTCTTCTTACAATGTGACATTGGCACTTCTCCCATCGAAAGCTGATGTCTATGTCTTCTCTACCCCAGTCTTAAAACTTGGCAAGATTTATGACTGTTTCTACCAATAGCCTCAAAATTCACATATATCACTTCTGGCTAGGCCATAAAAGGTGACGGAACATTCTTTCTGTCTCTTGGAATACTCCCTTTGGAGCCCTGAGCTACCATGCAAGATGTCTAACTGTCCTGAAGTTGTCATGCTGGGAGGAAGCCCAGGCAGTATGGGGAGGCTATCAGCAACACAGCCCCAGGTGAGGTTCCAACCAACAGCTAGAATCAAATGCTAGACATGTTTGTGAAGACGCTTCCAGTTGATTCTAGTTTCTAGCCATTAGGTCTTTCCATTCAAAAATCCCAGACATCATGGAGGATAAGTAAGCTGTTTTTGCGGTGCCCTCTCCAAATTCTTTACCTAGAGAATCTGAATGTCATAAAATAGTTGCTTTACACCACTAAGCTTTGGGCTGATTTGTGACATGGAAATAGTAATTGGCACAGAGGTGAAAGCAGGAGCCCTATCCACTCCCTGGCTCCTCCCAAGATACTTTGTTGAGGGTTTCTTAGAGCTTCTTGGAACACTATTTGAAAACATCTGGGCTAACTAATCTTCAAGGGCTCCAAATTCTCTGTTTCTAATAAACCTAGAATTTAATAGCTTTATCAAGAAAGAGAAATATCTTGCTCAGTATTAGGCATTGAATTTTGTCCCCCAAAAAGATGTTGAAGTCCTGACCACCAGTACCCATGAGTGTGATCTTATTTGGAAATAACGTCTTTGCAGATCATCAAGTTAAGATGAAGTCATTTGGGTGGTTCCTCATCCAACATGACTGTGTGCTCATATTAATAAAATGGGGAAATTTGAACATGGATGTAGATATATACTGGGAGAACACCATATGAAGATGGAGGCAGAGTTGGGGTAATTCATCTACAAGTCAAGGCTCACCAAAGATTGCCAGGAAACCACCAGAAGATGGAAGACGGGAATAGAATAAACTCTTCCACACAGCCCTCAGAAGGAACCAACCTTGCCACAAACATCTTGACTTAGAACTGAGAAAACAAATTTCTGTTTAAGCCTCTCAGTTTGCAGTACTTTGTCATGGCAGCCCTAAGAAACTTGTATACCGCAGAGCAGATTTGAACAGGGTGATGGCCTTTCACGTTCCAAGGCTCTCAATTAATAGAGTTAGGCCTCTTGGTTGATTTAGCAATATATTTTCCAGAGGTTGTTAGGTACAAGTCGCAATGGTAGGCACTGAAGGGAAACACAAAGCTAAATAAATGTTGGTTTTCTGCACTCATTGGGCCTCCAAAAAGGAGAGATACAATAGGTCCTAAAATAACCATAATGTAAGTGGTAAGTGCTCTAATTAAAGAGGCACGTAGAAAGTGTTAGAGAAAAATTCTGGATAAGTCTTAAAACCCTTTTAAAAAGTCTTAGGAATTTTAATACAAGCAGGGCCCTAAATTGAATTTGGATAGACAGAACTGAAGGTAGAAGGGCATTTCTATAAACAGCTAACACTTTATGTGCCCCCGTCTGATCCAAACAAATACAGTAAGCACAACTTTTTTTATTGTTGAGCCTATTTAAAACATTTATAGATCTCTGGATAAATTTTTGTATAACATTTTTTTCCTTCCTGTACACATAAGGAAAGAAAATATATGATTTTAAATGTTTTAAAACAACCCAGAATGCAACTTGTACCTTACATTTGTTTACCATAGTATAGTATGTAGTGCAATGCTGTTAAGAATGCCATTATCAGTATTTACCACAAGATTTTGGAGTCAACTTTCTGGTATTTTTGATATAATTATTATTATTATTTTTTGAGACAGAGTCTCTCTCTGTTGCCTGGGCTAGATAGAGTGCCATGGTGTCAACCTAGCTCACAGAAACCTCAAACCCCTGGGCTCAAGCAATCTTTCTGCCTCAGCCTCCCAAGTAGCTGGGACTACAGGCATGTGCCACCATGCCCGGCTAATTTTTTCTATATATTTTTAGTTGTCCAACTAATTTATTTCTATTTTTAGTAGAGATGGGGTCTTGCTCTTGCTCAGGCTAGGGTCTCAAACTCCTGAACTTGAGCAATCCTCCCACCTCAGCCTCCCAGAGAGCTAGGATTACAGGCGTGAGCCACCGTGCCCTGCCTGATATAATTTGTTGATCAGATTTATAATTAAATCACTTAATAGTCACTAGCAGTTTCCAAGTTAGGGAAAGTTACTGGAAAATAATTTACCTAGCTGGTTTGCCGTACTTGAAATTTGATGATTTGAATGTTGGTAGAATTCGAAGGGCAACAAATCACACTGAATTTTATTTTTTTTTTGACGCTTTTATTGTTTTAATTTTTTTCTTTTAGTTTTCTTTTTCTTTCCTCTTAGCTTTGCATATATATATTTTTTTAATTTCAGAATATTATGGGGCTACAAACATTCTGGTTACATATAATGCCTTTGCCTCGCCCAAGCCAGAGCTAAAAGTGTGCCCATCCTGCACACAGTGCGCTCGGCACTCAATGGTTTCGAGTTTGCACACCCTCACCACCCCCTCCCACAGGCTCCACACCCGATCAATATTACTTCCATATGAGCACCTAAGTGTTGCTCAGTTAGCACCAATTTGATGGCAAGTACACACGGTACTTGTTTTTCCATTCCTGTGATACTTCACTTTGAAAGACGGGCTCCAGTTTATGTAGGATAATATAAGAGTTGATAGTTCACCATTGTTTTTTGTGGTTGAGTATACATGGTATACGCATGGTATACATATACATACTCCATAGTATACATATAACACATTTTATTAATCCACTCATGTGTTGATGGGCACTTGGGTTGTTTCCACATCTTTGCAACTGTGAATTGTGCTGCCATAAACATTAGAGTGCAGATGTCTTTATTATAGAATGTCTTTTTTTCTTTTCAGTAGACACCTAGTAGTGGGATTGCTGGATAAAATGGTATTTCTATTTTTAGTTCTTTGAGATATTCCTAAATTACTTTCCACCATCCTGAATTTTAGAAAGTGCATTAAGCATCCTTTAGCAGGAGGCTGCCTATTAAGCTCCATGCTCCTACTACCCCCCCCAATAAATAATAGCCTTTTTAAACATAAATCAGGTATTTAATCCCTTTGGCATTTTTGTCTTTCTCATTTGACATGAATTCAGTTTCTCTGAGAGATTACCTGGACTTAAAATATCTATGTAGCTAAATGTTTAGATTGAATTGTTTTGACTGAAACTGAATCTCTAGTTTTTAATTTCACAAGTATGAATTCATTTTAAAGACTTCCACACTAAAATAAAGGCTGTCAACATCCTGTCTTTGTTTCTGGATGCATAAAACTACTAAATCTGTTAGCATGCCGATATTGTTAAGGCTCAGAGTGTGACTACCAGGAAAGTTTATGAGTCACAGCACCAGAGGCTACAACAGGGGGAGAGTTAAGGAAAAATAGTCTTCTAATTTTTAACAAATTGAGATGTTAGAAAGGCTCACAGAAAAGCCCTGCCCCCAAGAAATAAAATCTGGTTTCCATTTAGAGATCACTGTTGTACATGGCCTTTCAGATTTTTGTTGAACTTGGCTACTCCACAGAGTACTTTTCATAAAGAAACTTAAATCACTAAGAAATATAATTTATACATACAACTCAACAGGCACAAATGAGACTCATCAACTATTTCATAAACATTTATTCCTCAAATACACAGTGAGTACATCTTCATGTCTTTGCTTTGGTTTTAAATATTCTTGGACTAAATCAACCTAAGAAAGATGTTCAAAGCTGTCCAAATGTTAGAGTATGATTTTAACAAAATTATCACACATAGTCTGTGAAATTACAGTGGAATCTCAAGAACCTTTCCAATTCCCAAAGTGAAAAAATTTTATAATTATTTTTTTGCCATATCAGAATCACTTCTGAAAAATTGATTTTTTTATTAGCAGAACTATGGAGGAGATAAAATATGTAAAACCTACAGGTTGCTTCTTTTGTGCCATTTTCTCCAGTGTCTATATTATCTGAGACTTGTAATAAGAATTGGACCAAATACTTTTTAAAAATGGTATATGTCTAGATGCAACTTGAATTGAAATAAATTCCTTAAAGGATTAAAAAAATAAACAAGAGAAAGTCCATCCTCTGGCTGGGCACAGTGGCTCATACCTGTAATCCTAGCACTCTGGGAGGCTGAGGCAGGAGGATCACTTGAGGTCAGGAGTTTAAGACCAGCCTGAGCAACAGTGAGGCCCCATCTCTACCGAAAATAGAAAAAATTAGCCGGGTGTGGTGGTGTGCATCTGTAGTCCTAGCTACTTGGGAGGCTTAGGCAGGAGTATGATTAGAGCCCAGGAGTTTGAGGTTGCTGTGGGCTAGGCTGACGCCACGGCACTCTAGCATGGGCGAAGTCTCAAAAAAAAGGTCCATCCTCTACTTGTTCATAAACATTATAACAGAAAAATCCCTGAATCAAAATCATCTGAATGGCCAATTTGGTTTAGATGTTTGATAATATTGTTACTCATCTTATATATAAAATATTCATACTTTGAAAATTCTCTGTCACTTATAACATTCCTGATCATATGTTTATTTGCCACTTGCTGTGTTCAAAGGTGTTTAAATAAGAAATCTAAAGTATAACCTGTATCAAGGATTTACACACAGCTCCACACAAAATAATGTGGCTAATGAACAGCTTTTCATTTTTTTCCTAATTGGATATTTAGGATGACATTCAAATTTAAATTAAAGAAACATACAGGTCTTGTGCTATCATCATACTAAGTTGCAAACTAACTTTAATGATTTCCATTTTGTGCATTTACTTCTGTACTCAAACAAAATGCTTATCTTACTAACCAACAATACCAAATAACAGAATCAATTTATTTAATTTCAGAGTTTATCTCAATATTCTGTATGAATGAAAGGACTGGAAGATGAGACAATGGAGGGTGGCAGTGGGCAGTCTTTTCCTCATATGATATCACCAGATGCTCTAATCTATTGCATTCCCCAGAGCTTGTCTCCAAAATTTCTCCAGAGCTCTAACATAATCTTGGCTACATTTCTCACACACACACATTCACACCATCTCTCCTATCACACTCACAATCCTTCCTCATCTCAATCATTCTTCTCTAGAGAATTGACTATCAGTAAAATAACCACTATCAGAAAAATATGTAAAGTGACAATTTAGCTTTGAAAATTATGAATTGCAATTTTCTTATGCTTAAGTGGTACATGAAGTTTTCTTGTAGAGGCTTCCCAAAGCCTAGAGTGAATGTGGTTAATTAGGGGAGCCTGCCTACCCATGCAGGACCATTCTGTTTCCTTTAAGTAACCACAGTCATTACCATAAGAGTATTTACTGAAAGCTGAGCTGGACAGCCATTTTACAAACCGATCTGGCAAATGCACAGACATTGCACTCCAGATTACATATTAAAGCACTAATTACCCAAATGAAACTCCAGGGGCACCTTAGGTAGATACAGTACATTGAATTAAGGAAGGAAATAATTAGTCACAATTACAGAAATTAACACAAAGTGAAAGAATGCATGTAGGCTATTTCCTGCAGAGCATAGGGGGACTTAGTGATAGCTTAAGAAATGCAAAAGATAAATAAGATTTCTAAAAATGAGGAAGAAAGGCACAAATATCAATTTTAAGTTACAAAAATGACTTTATTTTTCTGTTCCTATGTACTACATGGCCAAATAACATTAAGACATTTTATTATGAATTTGCACTATGACAAATCAACTTTTAAGCATTTTCTTAACAATCTTAGAGGTTTGCCAGCATTTGACACAATCTGAACACATACAAACAGTGAGAGTAAACAAGTGGCAAAAGGAAAACTGAGGGAGCACATAAGGCATGGAGTTCCAACTCCAATAAAAATATTCCATTAAAGAGGCAGAATAAGGTAGGAGAGAGAAAGGCATTCAGAAGAAAGATGCAAATGCACACGACATTAAAAACAATGCCTAGGAACTGTTAATTAACATGGCCAAGAAATTAAGTTGTCCAAAGTTTTATACTCCTTTTAGGGTCTTCTGATTAAAAAAATATTCTTTGAGGCAGGGGAAAACCCTCCTCTATCTCCTCCAAATGAACTTAAGGGTGCTACATTTACCAGCGAATAACTCTGGGAAGATGGAATAAGATTGGATACCTAGTTAGGAAGGCTGGCAAGAAACTGTAACAGAAGCATGTCACTGAGGCCCAAATCTGAAAAATCATGGCAGGTCTGGTGAGGACTATCCAAGTTTCCTTACAATGTTTCTAAATAGACAAGAAAAGATGAGAAGATCTTCTAGATCCTTTAGGCAGTCTCCTCACTAATAACTACACTGTTTTGCTAATTTGTTTTGCTAACTTGAGGTACAAAACCCTATCCTGAGTTATTAAGATCCTACCAAAAATGTAAACTGTTTGAATAGCATCATCATGTTCGGGATTCATAGGAGGATGAGGATGTTAACTGCATCTTAATTTAATCTCCACAAACAACTGGAATTATATTGAATTTATCTTATCTGTTCACTACTAAGTATGCTAACAGTTTTCATAATGATGGATCATGAATGTTCACTGTTTAAATAAATATATTATTACTATTGATCAGGTATTTTACATGAAATTAGATTAGAGAGTAAAATACTCTCTGCTTAAACAATGGATTTTTCTTATAGTCAAAAATAAGCAACAGAAACCCCTCTTGGTGGAAATGTTAACAACAAATATAAAGGTTTTGTTTTCTCTTTCTTAATATCAGAAATCATGAAACAGCATATTGAAACAACTTGGAACTTCCCTTACTTCAAGCCACCCAAAGAATATTCCAGGCTGTTTAAGCCCCTTTCCACAAAGATGGCCTGAGAGCCAGGGAAACAGGCACCTTTAAATGAACAAAAACTCTTACCAGGTATATTTTCTAAGCCTTTCTGAAAAAGTGCCTGCCACATAAGATGCCATGTAGATTGTTAGAATCCATTAAAATAGCTGGGAAATACAATGTCAGGGAAAGAGGTGGGTGAACAATAAGAAAAATTTATGATTGTAAATAACAGATTTCATTGTACTAATACCAAGAATCTTTGCATTACAGGTGCTATGCCAAAACAAAGTAAAACAAAACCCAGCACATAACAAGAAAATGTAATCGCTTTCTGAAGTGCGGTCTTCTTAGGTGAGTTCCATTGGAATATACTTACGTGCTCTCTCTCAACTAGACCATTAGCAAACAATTGTTTGTTCTGTGCTTAACCTTTAAAGCTGACCAAAAGCTCACCCATCATGAGCTCCAAGCAGCCACAGGAGTTAAGATTACATACAGTGCTTTTATTTTACATAAGCAGTTTCTAATGCATCCTACAGAGATTAGAGAAATAGAGCTAGTTGTTCCTTTTTAGCAAGAGTGCTTATAAAATACAGAAAGTGATTAGGTAATTACCCCTCTACACTGAGTTGATCAGTTAAAGAACTTTAGAAAAGTCAGAAGTTCATTTACCTGAGTTTCCCATTTAAAGGCTAAATAGTAATTGAATGCTTTTTACTTACCAAAGTGAACAAAAACTTACAACATTAAAAAGGGCCAGAGTCAGAAAATGCAGACTCAAAGTTAAGTTTGAGACTTTCAAATTTTTATAAAACCTAATAAGAACATCTATGATTTTCCTTCTTAGTTAAAACATAAAGTCACAAAACTATACTGATTTACTGGATGTTATCAAAACTGAGGTTGGGGGTCAGCCTGCAAAATCATTAAAAAACAAATCAAATTCTTTTGTAATTTTGAGCAAATTGTTATAAGTGATAAAAATGAATTATTAGTGATTTATTTCAGTTATCAGCCCATATGAGATTATTAGTTAACACCAGATAAAGACTTCAGCATAAATATAATTTTTAACCTGAATAGATCCCGTTTAAAGGGTGAAATAGAAAGTAACTATAAATTTTATCCAGAAAAATAGTGCACCCAGTGTGTTTCCAGCAGTTATCTAAGCTCACCTTTCAACAGGGTATTAAATATTTTTGCCATGCTCAAACATGGTGATCTGCCAACAAATTGTTTAAAATAGGGCTACGTTTCTAAATACAACCCGTTGTTCATACTCAGGATCCTAGCAATATTCTGGAATTAAATATTTTATCATACAAGAACTATAACCATGACATTTTTCAAACATATTATTTCAATTGCAGGTCTAAATAAATCAGCTATACAAAATCATCATTCTAAAACTTTAACATAGTGCATAACTAAACCAAAGTGTGAAGTACTTTGGTTTATATGATTAGATTATATTAAGAAACAAATGAAAAGCAGCTCTTTCCATAATCCTTCACTCCATTATGTATCTTAAAACTTAAAACAAAATTGAGGCATACAGTTCCCATAGTTGATTTCTGTATATGACTCAAAGTAGCACTGGGCAAATTTACCAGGTTCAAGGAACAATTCTTAAAAACAGCACTTTGAAATCCCAAATCATCTTCCTACTTTCTTTCATTGTTAAGTCACACAGAACTTTCTTAGGTCAGTCTAGGGCTCAGAAAATGGTCCCTGTGAATTTGGTACATCAAACAACCTTCCTATAATCAGTAGCACTGGTCCTGGATAGAGGGCACAAGTAGTGTATTTCATTTTTCCTGTTCTATCTAATAGTCAGTGAAATATTTTGCCCAGGAGCCCATACTATGTTGGATTTTAAGTACACAGGTAAGTAAAAGCTCTGCTGACAATCAGGCAAAAATTATTGCTAAGTAACATGACTTAGCAATTTATTCACACTTAAAAAAAAAACTTAACAGAGCCATTTTAGATGAGATATGTGTGTTAAGCCAAATAGCAGATACAGTACCTGTGCTTGAACCACTAGCATTTACAGCAAGGGCAGGCTTGACGGAAACCAATTAATATACAGTTGTTCCTCAGTATCCATGGGGAATTGGTTCCAGGACCTTCTCGGACACCAAAATCTGAGGATGCTCAAGTCACTGATACAAAATGGTGTAGTATTTGCATATAACCTACGCATATCCTCTCGTATACTTTAAATCATCTCTAGATTGCTTATAATACCTAATGCAATGTAAATGCTATGCAAATAATTGTTACATTGCAGTATTTAGGGAATAATAAAAAGATAAGAAAGTCTGCACACGTTCAGTACAGACGTAATTTTCTCTTAGAATATTTTCCATCCCGCCGGGCGTGGTGGCTCAAGCCTGTAATCCTAGCTCTCTGGGAGGCCGAGGTGGGCGGATCGTTTGAGCTCAGGAGTTCGAGACCAGCCTGAGCAAGAGTGAGACCCCATCTCTACTATAAATAGAAAGAAATTAATTGGCCAACTAATATATATAGAAAAAATTAGCCGGGCATGGTGGCACATGCCTATAGTCCCAGCTACTTGGGAGGCTGAGGCAGCAGGATTGCTTGAGCCCAGGAGTTTGAGGTTGCTGTGAGCTAGGCTGACGCCACGGCACTCACTCTAGCCTGGGCAACAAAGTGAGACTCTGTCTCAAAAAAAAAAAAAAAATATTTTCGATCCATAGTTAGTGGACTCCCCATATGGGGAACCCATGGATATGGAGGGCTGACTGTATATGTAAATGGATTATTTTGTGCAGCAGGCAGAATTTGAATAGATTAACATTGCCCTAGTGCCCTGAGCAAGGGAGAGGGCCCAACTGGAGCACACCAGCTCTTTGACAGGGCACTTTAGTAGTAAAATTTTTTCCATCTGATGCATCCACATATCAAGATATCAAATATGATTAAATTACTCAAAAACAGGCTTCTAATTCTATGATTTTTAAATTTAATTACCTGCTGGAATATTAAAATAAATCTAAGTTCTCTAAGGTCATGCACCAGTACCACATAGCAGTATTGAGATTAAGGGTAGGGGAGGGCCTGTGTTTACTTTTGAAATATTTAAAAAATATTGGTAAAAATGCAAATCAGTTAAATTATAAATGACCAATTCAAGCATGCCAACCACTAAAGATTATTTTCTTCACCCAATTACAAAAGCCTTGCCTAAAGGATAACTATAGATGTCAGGTATATGAAATGATACAATTTACGGTTCTGTTGGAGGCAGGGGGAAAATTCAGAAATAATACTCTGTGACAATGCACTTATGTGAAGTTATACTCTAGAGAAATGTTTTCTGTAGAATGCAGGACTTGGCCAGTAAAGAAGGCAGCTGGTATTAAAACAACTAGCACAGATTCCTTGGTATACACATAATGAAAACACAAAAATGAGGACCCTACACAGGTGTAAACAAGCTAAAAATGACCCTGGCAAAATATCTCCCTATATTTAAAAAAAATGCCAAAAGCATGCAACTTATAATTCCCTCCCTTTCACAAGAACGAACTGAAAAACATAAACAAAAAATAAAAACAGATGGAACCGTCTGTTTCTATCAGTAGAAAACAATAATAGATACATTAGGTTCCAAGACAAATAAAACTTTAAAATATTAATATTGAAAAAATACAATTAAATTTTTATTAAAATATACATACTCCTTACTCAATCTTTGTGTACATTTTGTTTTGTGTGAAAAAGAAAAAAAAATAAAAATAAAATAGGAAAGGCATTAAGACTACCTAATTATTCATACTGTATTTGGTAGAAGCGTGTTTCAGTCAAACTTTAACGAAAAATAAGTTATTCTGTTTTCATTTGCTCCCGGACGTCAGAAGGCAGAGTTTCAAACAGGGCGTCTTCCACAACTAAACCAGCTCTCTTCAGAGCCCGACAGTCGCCCAGTTCAGGAGGGAGGATTTCAAAGTGATTGCCTTTTACATCCAAGTAGGAAAGGGATAGTAAATTTCCAATTTTCGGTGAAAGTACAGATAGGCTGTTTTTCCCAATCTTCAGAGTTTTAAGTTTCTTGCAGAAGTAGAGTTCATCAGGAAGGCTTTCCACTTTGTTACAAGTGATGGAAAAATACTGTAAACTTTGTAGAACTCCGATTTCAGGCGGGATAAATCTAATGTCATTGTAGGATAAGTCCAAGTAGCGGATCTTGTTGCATAGGAAGAGGTGGGAAGGCAGCACCTCTATTTTATTATGACTAAAGGACAGACGTTCCAGGCTGGTGAGTTTCTTTATATGCTCCGGGATGTAGGTGATGCTGTTATGCCACAGTTTTAGCACTGTCAACTTCCTCAAGTGCTGAAAGCTAACGATTTCTTCTATAGATTTCAGATTGTTTTCCTTCAGGTCCAATTCCTGGAGGCTGAGCAGGCTAAAAACAGCATGAGGAATGCGCTCCAGGTCACAGTGGACCAGTTCCAGCTCTGTCAGATTGGTCATTTTCTTTAAGTTGTTGAGCATAACCAGCTTGGTGCCATCATTATGTATGCACATCTTCTGGAGATGGCTGGAAACATCAACCACTGCCTGAGGGATTTTGGACACGTTGCTTTTGATAGAGAGAATTTTAAGGCTTTTGAGATCCCGCAGAGACTCAAGGGTGATGTTTTTAGAAATGTCATGACTCAGAGAGCCAACCAAGTAGAGCTCTTCCAGATTCCGCAGTCCGTACATCCAGGGGGGCAGCTCCCTCATGTCATCAAACTTGACGCTCAAGACTTTGAGGTTTTCCTTCAGGAAAGAGAGAGCTGCACTGTGGATTTTGACAGAGCACTGGTGTAGGGAGAGCTCTTGGAGATTGTCTAGTTGCGCAATGGTGGCTGGTATCATTACGTTCTTAATGATTTCAAGTTTTAGAGACTGCAACTCTGTGATTTCAAAAACAGTGTCTGGAAGGCCAGAGAGCATGATAAGAGGCAATTCCAGTCGATTATGGGCATTTGTCTGTAGCTTCTGCCTCAGTTTATCAGGAGTCCACTCATTATTTAAGTTCAGCTGCTTTAATTTATTTTCACTGACTTCAGATAGGAATACTGCAAATCTCTTAGAATAGAGAGGGTCATATTGATCTATCATATGAAGCATAAAAGCAAAGTCATTTTTCACATCTGGAATATCATCAATCCCAGTCTCCTGCCGGACATACTCAAAAGAATATTCCCTTAGAGAACGGTAGAACAGCCAGTATAAGGTATAAAGGCACGTCAATCCATAGATACTCACAAAGCACAGGTAGCAAAATGAGAGTTTTGAGAACAAATGTGCCATGGTATGATTGCAGGAAAAGTTTTTATATCCAGTCATGTCCTGAATGTCAACATTACAGTCCACTGTAAATTGGACTTCAGGAACCAGAGCGCTATTATATGCAATAATGATTAGGAATTTGATAACCTTAAGTACAGTCTGGCGAACATACATGGCATATAAAATATCACCTTCTTCTACATGCAGCCTGAACTTCTTCACCTTCTCAAATAAGGCCTTTGCTTGCTCACCTTCCTTTTTATCCAGAGCCCCCGCAGTGGATTTGTCAACCACAAACTTCTCAGGAATTGACTTTAGAGACTGAGAGTTGACTAGGCTGCCTTCTGGACCAGACTGGATAGTGTTAGACTTGCTCATGTTGTTCTTCCTATTGTCCTTTTCTTCTGAGTCCTCTCCGGACACTTCAGATAAAGCCCGTGTGGTCCAAGGAGAGTCAAAACACTTCCCCAGGATGGAGATGAAGTGTTCTATTTTGGAGCTGGAACCAGGGAATTTAAACCAAAAGTTACTGCAGAGCATGAAGACCAAGGTATGGATGAGAACAAGGTAAGGGAAGTACTTGGCATACCAGTGGAGGGCTCGCTCGTAACACATCTGGTTTATAAAACTGTACTGTTGAAGGTCCAAGTCTGTCTTCAGTCCTTTCATTTCCACAGTGACGGGGTTAGTAGGAGACGGTTTAGGTGGAGGCAGTGGGGTGGTACTGGCAACTGCTTGAGACACATTCGAAATGGAAGAGTGGTTCTGAGCAGGCTGCACTCTTTTTGGAAGGCAGATTATCTTGTCTTGCATGACCTGAAACACAGAAATAATATTTTCAAATTATATTACTCAAAGAGTAATGTCATTAGTGCAAAGAAAGCAGCAATAACATCCAATAAATGTCCATTTCCTTTGCCTGGAAAATACAATGTTCAATTCCAGCACCAAGATTTTATTCTAGCCCCCGTGCTGGAAAAATGAAATATCTGACTTTCTTCATCATGTCTAAGTTATGACATAAAACAGCAGTTTTGTCAGGTCATAGAACAATTCACAACAAAGTAAATACTTAGAGAACATTCATGGGCTTTTTGAAAATAGCATTTCTTGTCTCACTGGAGCCTGGAAGAATCAGTTATTGGTCTGGGAAGTATATCACCTTATCAGACTCAAACTTGAGTTGCATGTCCCCAAGATAATAGCAGTTTTTGTGTGAGAAGTAAAAGGATTGGAAGGAAGAAATTTGAAAGAAAATCCTGTCTTTATTGTTTTCCCATTTCTTCCTACCCATATCCGGAATATATGCATAAATCAATATGAATGGCTTTAATATAATGGGAATTTTACTAAGCTTTCAGAAAAAACATTTCTTCAGAGAGAGAGAAAATATAGTATTTAACAGTAAAATAATTATTTCTAAATTTGCTAGTTTGCACACAATATATTACACTGAGAACCACTATCCTTCTACCAATGCTTTGATTTGTTGAAAAGAATATTAAGCCACAGTAATGTCTAGCAGACTCAAAATTTTGCAATTTGGGAAGGAGAAAATATACCCTCTCTGAAGATGAGGTAGAATGAGGCAGAATATATCTTGAATCAACCTGAAGGAATCATGCTCAAGAGGGGGCCCATGTAAGTGAAACTATATGAACAATAAACAAACAGTTCAATGGAAGAATAATAACCAGGGAATATACAGCAATGACATGTGGAATTAATAATGCAGGGAAAGCCTATTTGTACCTTAAAATGTCATATGGCTGGAAATCCATAGTGTTTGGTGATTCTGCAACAGCAAATTGTTTAATGATTTTGCAACATCAAAGCCCTTTACATTGACTGTAGAAGTAGCAGTGGAACCCATTGCAAAGTAGACTGCTATGCATGGTAGGTAATGTGACCATAAGTGGGTAACAAGGGAACTAGCCACTCACCACATAGAAGAACAAGGTTGACAATGCAATGAACAATCCAACACTTTGCAAAGTGCCTAGTACATGAGAGACCACCAGTATATATTTGTTGACAGAGTGAATGAATCCAGAACTGCCACTACTCCTTCCAGTTTGGTTGTATTGGTCTGGAGGTGAAAGACACCTCTCCTAGAGATGAAGATGGTGATTAGAGTGATGACAGCAGTAAACTTCTGTTGTGCTTAAGATGAAACTGACCCTATTCTCATAATGCCATGGGTACTGATTCTTTTAATTGCTGTCTTAATTCTTATTAATATTCTTAATATTCTTATTATTTTATTCCCATTTTACAGATGAGGAGGCTGAGGCATGGACCCAGGTTAAGTCACTTGCCTAATGTCATCCATCCCAGGACCACCTGGACCCAGAGCCCACATTCTTATTTTATTTTACTGAGTGTCTAGGATTAAACGAAAAGGATACCAATTTGACTTGATCCTCAGTAATAAATTATTTTACACAAATAAGTCATTATCTTAGGGAAAAAGTTTGCTGTTTCCCATGTCCTATGCAGATAACAAGACACAAGGTTAGGTGAGGAGAGAATGTTTCACTCCAAGATTTATAAAGCTCTGTCCTGGAAGATAAATCAGGGGAAACTACTTGCTATTTAAATAAAAAGAGTTCAGGGAAGAACAACAAATTTTATTTAGAGGGTACAGAGATGTGAGAATTGAGCTGTGGTCTTCAAACATTTTTATTACTTACCTATATCAGAGAAAAAAGGTTGAGTATGCCCACCTAGTATATGTGTGTCTACTTATAATTACTATATATCCTTATCAATCAATATGGCAAATATTAGAAAAACTATTTCCTTTGTAAGTTTAAAATAAATATAAATAAAATTTTCATTTTTATCTCACATTTCAATGGAGCATCTGTCGTATTTCTTGGGGGTTGAGCACCCTACTTTGGAAACCTCTGGAATAGCAAACAGTAGGAGAAAGCCCAGACAAATGCCAGAATATCTTGAAAGAACGGAAAAGAGAAGCAACTAAGAACTTCAGTGTTTGGGATCATATTCCAGGTGCTTTCCCATTCATGGTTTAATTTAATGCTTCAACAACCTGGGAAGGAGGCACAGGGTAGAGGCCACAGACCAGCAGGGAAAAGGAATGTGCTTCCATGAGGGCATTCCCCAAGGTGATACCCTTAAGCTAATATGTTAATATGACATTGTTAATGATGTGATGAAAGTACAGAAGAATAAGCGTAAAAGCAAGATTAATTAGAAGGTAAAAAGGCAGGCACCTTCTTAAAGTGCTAAGTCCCTGGGGCCCCAGTACTGTCCCCTCTCCCAGCTCCTCCCGCAGGCTTGCTCCTAGTGGCAGAGGATGGTAGATTTTAGGAGCTTGGCTGCTGTATAGGATTTCAGGTTATGCACTGTACCTGGGTGCCCAGGTGCAAGTTGTAAGTTGAAATCTAGCTTGTGCACCTCTCACTCAGCTGTGTGTGAACACACACTTAGGTGTAGGACCTTTTTATATTTTACACAAAAACATCTGATTGTCTAAGGTCTGCCATGCTGGGGCGGTAGGTCACATTCTCTCCATTCTGCAGAAGCAAGTGACCAGAGTTGAGAAAACTTAAGTGACCTACCCAAGTTCACATAGCTGGAACGGCAGAACAGGAACTGAAACCTGCCATTTGTTTCTGGCTTAGTGTTCTTCCACTCCTCCCCCATCCCCCATTCTTCTCATTTCACCAAGATTCTGCTAGGGTGGCTGTACTACTCCTCCCAGTATAGGAGGGGAGTTCACAGACAGTCTCCAGAAGTTCCTTTCAGTCTTCTGATTTTATGTTTCTCTTTCAGTCTTTATGAAGATAAGGTTTCTGAAATGTGCCTACTCAAATCTCAGGAGGATAAAGACAGCTATCTATTTTCCAAAAGCTGTTCATCACTTAGAAATAAGCACTGAGTAGAAAAAAAAAATACTGGAATTTAGTCATGAAGAACAGTAGCTGATGTTGCTGAGAGAACGTATCATAAAAAGACTCCAGCAGAGCGGCAGCTCCAAGTAGAATATTCCAGAAGAATGTGAGACCAGGTTGTCTAAGACAGAACTACAAAAAGAAACCTCCAGGTTAAGGAGCCCAACAGTAAACAGTATGAAGATTTAAACAGTAAAATAGCTACAGGAGAGGGGAACTTATCCTCCATGTTTCATAGAAACAGTGTTTCTTCATGTCCTGGGGAGACAGGAAAAAAAATAGAAACAGTGTTTCTGAACATTGCAACATTGGGAAGAACCCTGAGAAGGATCAGTATTTTCAAAGCAATACTCTGAAAGAAAAAGAAGGCAGACAGGCTGCTTCTTATTCCTCTTTTTTTTTTTTTTTTTATAAAAGGTAAAGAGTGTTTTTGCCCTATCTTTGTAAATAACAGCAGCCTACAAAAACTTGGAAGTTCTTGTTTCATCTTTTTTGCCCTTTTGAGAAGTTTGCCTAGTTAAACCTACACTTCACTTCTCTTTACCTTTACCCAGTCATTTAAAGTTCAGGGTGCAAATGAAGCCTTAAAGAAAGGCTGCAAAACAAATTTCAGTTGTAGGGTTCCAGGCTGCTGGTGCAAGACTAAGAGTGCTTGAGGTGTGGGCACCCCCAACCCCACCCAGTTCTACAGAGCCCTGAGGCTCAGGTCATCCCCAGCAGTGCTGGCATGCTCGCTCTTTCTCTCTCTGTCCCTCAATCTGTCCCTGTCACACACACACACACACACACACTCTCTCTCTCTCTCTCTCTCACACGTCACAACATAAGGAAATTCTACCATTTTCTCCTAGAGGCAACCCTCAGACTGCCTTTGGAGGCAAGAGGCTTCAGAACAGAGCACACGGTGTGTTTGTGTAGAAGTGGGGAGAGAAGGTAGGCAAAGAAATTGGGGGAAGGAGAGAAGAAAAAAATAGATTTTAAATTAAAATGAATAAGAGAACCTGATTCAAAACACATTAATGTGAGAAAAGTTAATACCCTAAAAGCTGATACGAGAATTCTTCTTACAGTGAAATCATTTATGGTAAGGAAAACGTCTGAGTGAGTGTGGAAAGGAGAAGGAGAGGGACACAGAGGAAGAGGAGGCACTGAGAGCACAGGTCAGGTGAAGCCAAGGTACGAAGAGATGGTTCAGTCTTACTCGTGTTGAGACGAATAGGTTCAGAAATGGGAGGAGACGAATTAGGAGAGCAAAGAGGCTCGAATGGAAGAAGAAAAGTAGGTCAAGCAACACAATAGGTGGCTGGAGTGTATGCTCATTATTTCTGTTTTCAGATGCAAATACTATTCAATCTTTCTCAGACTTTCAGTACACAAACACATCCCAACACACTATCCCTTTTATGTATGAATTTTGTAGAAATCACAGCAAATTTCGTGCCTGGATCAAAGTTATACAGACAGGGAGAGATTGCCTGGAACAAATAAAAATCTATCATCTACACAATTGCCATGTAAACAGAAACTGGGACCATGAGAACTTAACCCTTACAGGAATTTGACAAAACTGGGAGAGGGCACTGAGTTAGGATTTGACTTGACAGCCTCTAGATCTTTAGGAAGGACATGTAGGGTACAAAAGTATATAAAATGCTCCTCAAGGCTTTCCAGTTAAAAGTCCCTAGAGAAAGAAAATGTTCATGTAAAATTGTTCCATGACTGCGATAATTAATATCTACATAGTACTTCAGGAGAAGAAAACCAAGAGATGCAGGCATTGGAGAAATGGGCTCACTAAAATTTAGATTCTTGGGCCGGGCGCGGTGGCTCATGCCTGTAATCCTAGCACGCTGGGAGGCCAAGGCGGGAGGATCACTAAAGGTCAGTAGTTTGAAACCAGCCTGAACGAGAGCAAGACCCCGTCTCTACTATAAATAGAAAGAAATTAATTGGCCAACTAAAAACATATAGAAAAACTTAGCCGGGCATGGTGGCACATGCCTGTAGTCTCAGCTACTCAGGAGGCTGAGGCAAGAGGATCGCCTGAGCCCAAGAGTTTGAGGTTGCTGTGAGCTAGGCTGATGCCACGGTGCTCTAGCCCAGGCAACAGAGTGAGACTCTGTCTCAAAAAAAAAAAATTAGATTCTTGAATTCTCATCTGTATATAATCATGCTGAGAAAATATATAGCTGTTTCAAAAGGAAAAAAAAGGATCTTGAAGACCTTCCATTCTAAGGTCAATGAAATAAACTGAATTTCTTGCTTTTGCTTTCTATGGGTGGGGGATGTGTTTTCAGGGGAAATCTCAAGGAAAAATTCAAATTTCAAATTCAAAATTTCACCCAGGTGGGAGTGAAGAAGTCTTGAACTCCTAGGCTCAAGTGATCCTCCTGCCTCAGCCTCCTGAGTAGCTGGGACTACAGGTGACCACCACCACCCCTGGCTAATTTTTTAAATTTTTTGTAGAGATGGGATCTTGTTATGTTGCTCAGGTTGATCTCCAATTCCTGGGATCAAGTGATTCCCCCCTCCTCGGCCTCCCAAAGTGCTGGGATTACAGGCTTGAGCCACTGTGCCTGGCCCTGTCTTTTCTTTTTAACATAGAAGATAGAGTCCTCCCTTTCCCTATTCCACTGCCATTCCCTCGGGGGCCAATAAGTTTGTGTATCCTGTTGCAGATGTTTATCTGTTCATTTACACACATTTGTGTAAACAAATGGGATCTTACTATACGTATTGTTCCTGCACCTTGAGTTTTTCACTTTCATAGTATGTCTTGGAGACATTAACACATGGCACCTTGAGATCTACTTCATTCTCAGTGCCACGGAATCACACGCTATAGATGTGCTATAATTTACTAAAGACATTCCCATGATGATGTGCATGTAGGCAATTTTGCTATTAAAAAACATGTCAGTCTCAAAAGATTATACGCTATCTGATTTTACATGGCATTCTGAAAAACAGGACGGAGAACAGATAGGGACATATTAATAGAACAGATCAGAGGTTAACGGTTGGGGTGTTCCCTGCAAAATCAGCATGAGACAGTAATTTCCCCTTAGTATTTAACCCTTGGGGTGCTGAGATTGTTCTGTATCCTGTTTGCGGTGGTGGTTACAAGAATCTATGTATGTTTTAAAATTCAAATATATACCTTGTTGAGATAAAGAGTACATTCTTGAAGATGGGAGGGTTAAATGCTGTCTAATATTAACATCGCTCCACCGGCTTTTTTCCTGGTATTTTCATGTTATATCATCTTTTGATCTCTATTTTTCACCTTTATAATTTGGGGTTTTTTTTTTTTAGGTGTTTGCCTCATGAATTTTTACAAATCCAAATCAATCATCTTTTTTTTTTTTACAAGTGAACTTAATACATTACATTATTTAGCTCACTGATATTTGGATATTTGGACTGATTTCTAGTTTTTAGGGTTTTATTTATACTCTTTCCTCCTCCTTCCTGCCTTCTCACGTTAATAACTTTTTCCATATCTCCTATTCCCCTCTCCCCCAGCTAGTTAGGAAGATGTAGACTGTATTTTTATTTTTCTACAGGTTATCTATCTCATTTCTTAAAATGTACAATTAGAAGTTTTAGTATCTCTATTCCCCTCCCAAAAATGTTTTAACTACCCACTAAACTACCCCATATTATTGTTCCCATAGTTTGCTTTAGCTTTATTTTGAGACGCACACATTTTTATAATCTGTAGTTAACTGTGATTGTTTATATATTTATTAAATTATATGTTACCAGTTCTCTTACATCCTATATGTTTCCTTGGGTTCATTTTCCTTTTGATTTTCCTTAATATCTCTTAATAAGGGGTGGGTGGGTAGGAAATCTGTATACCTTGTATACCTAAAAATGTCTGTATTGCTTTCATTATTAAATAATAATTTGGTAAGTTATGAAATTCTGTGTTGACAATAATTTCTGCCCCCCTAGTATTTAAAAATATTATTCTATTTTTCCTGGCCTACATATTTTCCTGATGAGAAGCCTCCTATCAGTTTGAATTTGTTCTTTAGTGGCCAATCTGTCTTTCTCTAAGGTAGCCTTAAGATTTTACCATTAATCCCAGATTTTTTACAGTTTTGCTTTAATTTTGAAGGCATGTAGATTAATTTTGTTCCATACCTGGAACTAAGGACTTTCTTCAGTTTTGGAAAATTTTAGCCAATATTTCTTCAAATATTGCTTCAAAAATTGCTCCATCATTTCTTTCATTTTCTTCTTCTTCTTCTTCTTCTTTTTTGAGACAGAGTCTCGCTTTGTTGCCCAGGCTAGAGTGAGTGCCGTGGGATCAGCCTAGCTCACAGCAACCTCAATCTCCTGGGCTCAAGCGATCCTACTGCCTCAGCCTCCCGAGTAGCTGGGACTACAGACATATGCCACCATGCCCGGCTAAGTTTTTGTATATATATATTTTTAGTTGGCCAATTAATTTCTTTCTATTTTTAGTAGAGACGGGGTCTCGCTCAGGCTGGTTTCAAACTCCTGACCTCGAGCAATCCGTCCGCCTCGGCCTCCCAGATAGCTAGGATTACAGGCGTGAGCCACCACGCCTGGCCCATTTTCTTCTATAATTCCCACTGGACATATGTTGGAGTCTCTCAGTCTATCTTCCATGAGTGTGTGTGTGTGCCTTGATCCCTGTCTCTCTCCTGTGCTGAGCTCTGGGGCAAGCTCAGAACTCTTGTCTAATTCATCACTTCTTTCTGCTACTAAATACAGTCTAGGTATTCTGTTGATATTTTAAAGTTCATTGACTTTTTTTCTGGGAATTCTAAATTTTAAATGTATCTGCTTTTAAGTCATATCTACCTACTTTTTAATGCTATGTCTTAATCTTTTTGACCACTCTAAATATATTTATTTTAAATTCATTGTCAGCTGTTTTAAAACTTAATTTCATCTTGAGTGAATGAGTATTCAATTGCTAATTTTGTTTTTTATATTTAATTATCTGCATTTTATTTTATGTATTAAGTTTTTATTTGAGTAGATTTAGGGGATACAAGTGTTTTTGTTATATGGATGAATTGCATAATGCTGAAGTCAGGGCTTTTACTGTACCCATCACCAAAATAGTGTACATTGTAACCAATGGGTAATTTTTTATACTTCCCCCCCTTCTCCCTTATTAGATTCCAATATCCACTGCATCATTTTATGAGCATATATACCCACCATTTAGGTTCTATTTATAAATGAGAATACGTGTTATTTGTCTTTCGATTTCTAAGATACTTTATGCAGGATAATGGTCTCTAGTTCCATCCAAGTTGCTGCAAAAGACATTATTTCATTCCTCTTTATGGATGATTAGTATATATATAAAAACCACATTTTCTTTATCCGCTTATCAGTTGATGGACACTTAGGTTGATTGTGTATCTTTCCAATTATAAATTGTGCTGCAATAAACATTCAGGTGCAGGTGTATTTTTAATATAATGACTTCTTTTCCTTTGGGTAGATACTCAGTAGTGGGATTGCTGGATTCAATAATAGGTGCACTTTTAGCTTTTTGAGGAATCTCCATACTGTTTTCTATAGAGGTTGTACTAATTTGCAGTCTTACCAACAGTGTATAAGTGGTCACTTTTTATCACATCTGTGCCAATATCTATTGGTTTTTGGTTTATTAATAATGGCCATTCTGATAGGGGTAAGGTGATATCTCATTGTGGTTTTAATTTGGATTTCTCTGATGATTAGTGATGTTAGGCATTTTTTCATGTTTGTTAGGAATTTGTAAGAAATCATAGATGACACAGACAAATGGAAAACACTGCATGCTCATGGATCAGAAGAATATTGTTAAAATGTCCATACTGCCCAAAGTGATTTATAGATTCAATGTAATTCCCATCAAAATACCAATGTCATTTTTCACAGAATAATAAAAAAAATCCTAAATTTCATATAAAAACAAAAAGAGCCCAAATAGCCAAAGCAATCCTAAGCAAAAAGAACAAATCTGGAGGCATCACATTACCTGACTTCAAATTGTACTACAAGGTTATAGTAATGAAAACAGCATGGTACTGGTATAAAATAGACACATAAATCAGTGGAACAGAATAGAGAACCCAGAAATAAAATCATATAGCTACAACCAACTGATTTTTGATAAAGCAGACAAAAACATACACTGAGGAAAGGGCATCCTATTCAATAAGTGGCTCTGGGAAAACTGGATAGCCACTTGGAGAAGAATGATACTGGAACCCTTTTTCTTACCACACACAAAAATTAAATTAAGATGAATTAAAGACTTAAATATAAGACCTGAACCATAAAAATCCTAGAAGAAGACATAGGAAAAACTCTTCTGGACATTGGCTTAGGCAAAGAATTTATGACCAAAGCAAATACAGCAACAACAAAAATATCTAAATGGACTTAATTAAACTAAAAAGTTTTTGCACAGCAAAGGAAATAATCAAGAGAGTACATAAACAGCCTATAGAATGGGAGAAAATATTTGCAAACTATACATCTGACAAAGGGCTAATATCCAGAATCTACAAAGAAATCAAATCAGCAAAATAAATAAATAACCCCACTGAAAAGTGGGCAAAAGACATGAACAGACTTCTAAGATATACAAAGTTTGTTGAAACCTTTCTTAACATAGTTTTCTTCATGTGTTCTGGGTGGCAGATGAAGTCTGAGTAGAAGGTTGCTATCCACTGTTTCTGTCAATTGCACTTTTGTGGTTTCCTGCACCTAACCCCCAGCCACCCAGTCCACCATTAGGCATTATCATGGTGTTTTGATGTTCCACTGTGATGTCAGGGTCTCACAGATCCAGTCAAGGAGACAGTGGACAGGCTGACTCAGTTCCTGCTTGGGAGCCACGCTGGACGTACAGTTTCCTCTGAAGCAACAGCTCCAGCATCTAGTTAATCACCATTCTTTTTAGCTTCCTTTTGGCACTGGGAGACTTTGGCTTCAAACAGTGACCAGGCTCAGCCTCTTATCTTTCTTCATGCATTTATAGTTCCTTTACTGGCAGGAGCTGAGCTCCTGGCTGCTATTGCTTAGTTTTGGATGACAGCCCAGCAATTGATTCAGCCTCACTCAGTATTCCATTTGTGCTCCACAGAAATGTTCATCTTGTTTTTGAGTCCATGCATTTTTGTTATCTCTTTGTATATTTTATCTATGATGATGATATGCATTAAACAGAAGTGTTTTAAAGTGTAATACTTGCTTTATCATCTTTTCCAGAAGTGTGTATGTATATATTTTAAAATAAAAATTAGTTGAGACAAACTAACTTTATGAAGAATTGGGTTGCTTGGGTAGTGCTCAAACTTACAACATCAAATTCCCTATCCACTAAAAAAGGGCGAAATTTCTTTACACACCTCCCACCAACAGAATATGAGAATATTTATTTTCCTACCTTCTTGTCAATAAAGTCCATTATTCTTTTTCTATGAACTAGAACCTCAAAATTATTTTTCTAGTTATGATTATATTATCATACAAAAAGGAAGTAAATGAGAAAATTTTCAATGGATGATGAAACAGAGAGTATCATTCCAACATGTTAGCTTGTGATCCAGATTCTTGTGAGTTCCAGATTTAGCTTATGGATTATTCTTTAGAAAGAGAGCGTTTTAACAAGTTTGATCTGAACAGGTACAGTAGAGCCACAAAAAGGCAGCTGGACTAATATACTTTATCCTTTACCCTCCCTCTACTGCATAGATTCAAATACAGCTGATACCAAAGGGTTCTACCCTCAAGCTGATCTTTCAGACTTGCCATCTGTCAGGACAAACCAAAGTTTCTTTTTTGAGCTAAAAATTATGTAGCAAGAAATATATCCCAAAACTTATTCCCCAGGGCTTATTCAGAGATACTAAGGACACACTACCCTTTAACTAAAAGTTACTGAACAGATATGCTAAGCATCATAAGAAAATGAAAGAGGCATAACAAGTATTTGCTACTCTAAAAGCACTTGCAGTCTTCTTGAAGAGATACTAATAGCCATACAAAAAGTCAAACAAGAGTGCAAATAAGGCAATATGTACACCAAGTGAATGGTGAGGTAAGTACAGTAAGAGCTTAAGATTGGAGTAAGCAGGGAAGGTTTCATGGAATAGGAGTAAATTCATTTGGGACTTGAAGCTATTAGGTCAGAACCTTGTGGTTTCCAGAGACAGAAGCAAAAGGTTGCATTTGGGGAGAGGGGAAAAAAGACTGAAAAAAATGGGTTGTTGCTCTTCATTTCTGAAGTAGACCCATTTCTCCTAGGTAAAGGTACAGAAATAGAAGGGAAGCACATTAACTTTAATGTCTCTAATTTATCAGTTAATATATAAACTTGATTAATCATCATCAATTAATATACAAATTTGACTAAGCACTTTCTTCAAGAAACAAGATGTCAGAGGACAAAAAAAGTACCCATCCTCCAAAGGCATGAGATTTACCCTCATCAACGATAGGATAACTCTGAAAATGCAGATTTCGTTTCAAGGTTAACTACTGAAAATATTTTAAGTGTAAAAGACTGCCAGTGAGAAAGAAAAGCACATGAAAGGCAGGGTAGATTGTTCTAAAGGGGTAAATATCTGAATGCTTTCATTCTTAGCAAATGTATTACTCAGAAGTCTTTTTATTCTTCAAGTCCAATACATGCGTGTTTGGGGACAATCACCACTAGAGCACAAAAATAGACATCCATGAGAACCACACATGCTGTATCACTATTGACAGGACAAACAAGGTCCTTGTCTCCAGGGGAAATGGAAATGCAAAACTGCAAGTGTGTGGCATCATTTCCTGCCTGCTGTGCACATGCTATCTTCTTTTCTTAAGACTTAAATTTTTCTGAGAAGTTTTATGTTCACAGCAAAGTTGAGAGGAAGGTACAGATATTTTCCATATATTCTCTGCCCCTACTCATGCATAGCCTTCCCTGTTATCACTATTTTCTACCACAGGGGTATATTTGTTACAATTGATGAACCTACATTGATACATCATAATCACTCAAAGCCCTCAGTTTACATTAGGGTTCACTCTTGGTGTTGTATATGGGTTTGGACAAATGTATAATGACATGCATGTATCTACCATTACAGTATCATACCAGGTAGTTCGACTGACCTGAAAGTCCTCTGTGCTCTGCCTATTCATCTCTCCCACCACCGTCCCCTCCAAGCAACCACTGACATTTTTACTCTGTCTGTAATTTTGCCTTTACCAGAATGTAACATAGTTGGAATTATATAGTATGTATCCTTTTAAGATTAGCTTCTTTCACTCAGCAATATGCATTCAAAGTTCCCCTATGTCTTTTCATGGCTTGAAAAGCTCACTTTTTCAGACTAGGTAATATTCCACTGTCTGGATCATATCTTCCCTTTAATGGTGATGATGTTTAAAACTTATATGATGGCCAGGAAATAACACATTATATATGGAGGAAGTTTAGATAGTAAAGTGAGATAGTAAAGTTAGAAAAGATAGTAAAGCGAGAAAAAAAGTCTAAAGCAAATTGCCAGATTTTAAGGTGTTTATTAATAAACACAAGGGCTGAATTAAAAAGTCTGTATTTATTGATTGCCCATTTCCCCAACAGCAATAGGAAAAGAAAAAAAATACTCTGGTACCTCTGAGTCATAGAGTCCCTGGGGAAAAAAAATTCCAAAGAATTGGAAGGATGAGTCCATTAAAACTTAGAATTTTGTAGATATACAAAAAATGATGTTGATATTTTCATGTGGATTACATTGAATCTTTATATCACCTTGAGTAGTATAGACATTTTATACTTTGTATGGAATCAGAAAAGACCCCAAATAGCCAAAGCAACCTTAAGCAAAAGAACAAGTTGGGAGGCATCACTTTACCAGACTTCAAGCTATACTGCAAGGCTATAGCAATCAAAACAGCATGGTACTGGCACAAAAGCAGAGACATGGACCAATGGAACAGAACAAAGAACTCAGATATAAAACCATCATGATATTGCCATCTGATCTTTGACAAAGCAGACAAAACCATACACTGGGGAAAAGAATCCCTATTCAATAAATGGTGCTGGGAAAATTTGATAGCCACATGTAGAAGACTGAAACAGGATCCACACTTCTCACCACTCACAAAAATTAATTCATGATGGATAATAGACTTAAACCTAAGGCATGAAATTATAAGAATTCTAGAAGAACAGGTTGGAAAAACTCTTCTAGATATTGGTCTAGGCAAAGAATTTATGAAGAAGACCCCAAAGGCAATCACAGCAACAACAAAAATAAATAAATGAGACCTGATTAAATTAAAATGCTTCTGCACAGCCAAAGAAACAATCAATAGAGCAAATAGACAACCAACAGAATGGGAGAAAATATTTGCATGCCAAAAATGCAATAAATGGGTAATAAATAGAATCCACGAAGAACTCAAGCAAATCAGCAAGAAAACATCAAACAACCTCACAAAAAAAGAAGACCCCGAATATCAAAAGCAATTCTAGGCAACAAAAACAAAATGGGAGGTATTAATGTGCCAGATATCAAACTATACTACAAAGCTGTAGTAATTAAATCAACCTGGTATTGGCACAAAAATAGGAATATTGACCAGTGGAACAGATCTGAGAATCCTGATATAAAACCATCCTCATATACCCATCTAATCTTTCACAAAGCAGACATAATGAGTGAGATGTGCACCATCTGGGGGATGGTCTTGCTGGAGACTCAGACTTGGGGGGGGAGGGGGGAAAAGGACATTTATTGAAACCTTAAAATTTGTACCCCCATAATATGCCAAAATAAAAAAAAAGTGGGTAAAAGACATGAACAGAAGTTTTTCCAAAGAAGATAGACTAATGGCCAATAAACATATGAAAAAATGCTAAACATCTCTAATCATTGGGGAAATGCAAATCAAAACTACAATGAGATGTGACCTAACTCCAGTGAGAATGGCTTTTATGAAAAAGTCCCAAAACAACAGATGCTATTGTAGATGCAGAGAGAAGGGAACATTGTTGACAGGACTACAAACTAGTACAACCTCTATGGAAATTAGTATGGAGATACCTAAAAGAACTAACAGTAGGCCTACCATTTGATTAAACAATCCCACTACTGGGTATTTACCCAAAGGAAAAAAAGATATTTTGTCAAAAAGACACTTGCACTGGCATGGTTATATCATCACAATTCACAGTTGCAAAGATGTGAAAACAACCCAAGTGTCCATTAATACATGAATGAATTAATAAAATGTGGTATATGTATACCATGGAGTACTACTCAGCCATAAAAAATGGTGAACTAATACCTTTTGAAACAATCTGGATGGAACTGGAGACCATCCTTCTAAGTGAAGTACAGCAGGAATGGAAAAAAATGCCATATATACTCTAAGTGAAGTATAGCAGGAATAAAAAAAAATACCATATGTACTCAATATTAAAATGGAACTAATTGATCAACACTTGTGTGCACATACGGTAGTAAAATTCAACAGAAATCAAGCAGGTGGGAGAGGGAGAGGAGAGGATGGATAAATTCACACCTAATGGGTACAATGCACACTATCTGGGTGATGGACACACTTATAACTTTGACTCAAACTGTATAAAAGCAATTCATGAAGCCAAAATGTATCCTGTAATATTCTAGAAAAAAAAGAAACTTGGAATTTTGAATTTATGAATTTTCTCAGTGGTAAAGTATAACAGTACATTTTCTATTTGTTCCATTGATACATAATTAAAAATCAAATATCAAGCAAATCTTCTCAAGTTCTGCAAAATCAAAAATGTCTATGCTTGAGGAACACTAAATGCCATTATCCTGGTAGAAGGATTAAACACTGAATAAGCTAAAGCATAATTTCCTATGTATGTCATTATTATATAGAACAAATAATAATATAAGGAACAATAAGCTCCTTAAAGGCAGGCACTATGCTTTGATTTCATAGCCTGGCACAAAGTAGGTATGCAATAAATATTAGGTAAACAAACAAACAAAAAATAAACACTCTCCCCCGGCAAGGAGAACAAACCACAGCCATGGCAAGTGCACACATTCATATAATCAGATGCCAGTGAACATCTGGAAATATTTGGCTTCAAGCTACCTTCCTCTGAGATGAAACAATTCATTTTGTACTTCCTCCAAATTGCTAGTTATACCAGCCTAGTGAGTCTTACTAGAGCCAGAGTTAAATGCTAACTCATTTGAGATACACAAAGAGAATGCCAGATTTGGGAGGCACCATCCCTTCATTCCTATGTAAAAAAAGAAACCATCACATCCACATTAGGATATGTCTACATTTTGATATTTTGCTTAATACATATTATGCTCCTATCACTGTAAATACTGACACACTAACTTTTCTGAGAGTGAGATAACAATACATACTATCAATGCTAATTTATTTAACCCCTGATTAGCCTCAAATAGACTTTCCAAGCCATCAAGGATGTTTTTATTTCCTGTGTTTTAGTTGTATCTACATGGCATATTTCCCCCATCTTCTTTTGAAGAAAGCTGCTCCAAGACAAATAAGGAATTAGGAAAAAAAGTTTCAAAAAATGAAGAGGGTGGGTGAGATTAGAAGCAGTCTCCTCTCTTTCTGCTTCATAGCATTTTTCTGTAAGCCATAAGGACATATGAATTAAGTGGAAAACATCCTTTTCAAAGTAAAACTATGTGAGAAAATTCACAGATACATAAAAGCTATGGATAAACATTAGGAACATATATTTTGATTTATAACAGAGAAAATTTGTTTCAGTTGTTTGAAGAACTTGAAATATTTATCTATAATTATGCTCTTAAAATAATATAGGAAAAGCTCTTTTTGAAGCAATGCCCAGGAACTGAAATCTTAGTTCTGTACTCAGATGACTTATCTCGAGACACCCTACAGTGTACTGATAAATCTGTGAGCAGGAGCTGGATAAAAGAAATTGGGAAGGCTCAAAGAGAAACATAAATCTCTGGACTATCTTCAATGTATAAACAAACAGCACAAAGATACAGATTTCTAAGTACTAGAAGCATCCAAATAAACAAACAAAAAATTCTCCTAAAAGGATTTTTCGAAAATGATTAGACATTTACTCTAATAATTTGCTATAGTACTGAGTGAGACGGTGTCCACTGCCAGACTGTGGTTTAACTATGTGAAGGAATAGATGGTATCAATTCATAAGAGAATGGCTGTAATTTGTTGTGGCATCATAGATGGCTTGCAGTTAAGGCAGGGGTCATGACAATTGTTAATCACTTTTGTATGTTGGATGGTAAGTGAATTTTTTTTCAGTTATTATGCTTTTTAGAAGTTAAGATTATCTGGACTCCAGAAATACCATTAATTTAGATAAGACAGGTTCTATCTACACACATTCCAGGAAAATTGATCTTTTAACATATGGGACAAATTTCATTTTGGCGTTTTTTTGTTTTTTCTGAATCTTCCAGATTCAGGCTGATGTCTGGGAAGAACTCATGACTCTTCTTTGATCCTCCTTATATTTTTCCTAGGAGAAAGAGGGCTAGGAGAGATGGTAACTTTCAGGGAAAGTATTAAATCTTGGTGTCAGAAGGAGTTGAGCCTCTGAGTTCAAGTGGCAGGAATTCTCCCTTGGGGTCAGTGTGTTTGGACTCTCTCTGTAGAGCTTCTGTTGGAAGTCATTATTTTGAAGTCTCTCTTTTTCCTTAAAACTGGTGTGACATGATAGGTATAAAGCTGCCTCTCTCTTGGAAGTTGATGGTACCTGGGAGGGCCTAGGAGGGGGATAGCTCAGGCAAGCTTTACAGAGAATCCATAAGAAATCAATCTCTTTCCCCTCTTTTCTCTTCCCCCTCCTGTCTCCCTTTGCCTCTTCTTTACCCAGATTCCCCTTTTCTTGACCTGAGCATGGCAGAGATTAAGGAGTAGAAAAATAAGCTAAGGAAGTTTCTTTCATTCCCTCTTCCCCTCTCCAGTCCGGGTATGCAGATTTTCAGAGCTTAGGCAAAAGAAGTCCTCGTGAGTTATCTGAGGTCTAGCCTAGCTCACCAGGACACTAACAGTGAGGTTTGGGGCCAGAGCCTTAGCTTTAATTAAATGTGTTTTTTTGTCTGTTCTTGTCTTCTGTCTATACCTACATAGTGCCTGTGAAGTCTTCTGGGAAAAGGAGGTTGGTAGCTATAGGAATTTGGGCAATTGGTCTTGGGACCTAGACCCCTCCCAATCTCTGTTTGCAAAAGACACAACTAACCAATCTTTTGATTATAGGGAGATGTCCCAAATGAAGAGGAGGCATTTTGAAGTCTATAATTAAAGAGACTAAATATAATAAATTTCTATTTTACCATCATTTTCTTTTCACAATAAATCTGTGAAATGGAAGTGATGCCTAACCTATACTTCTACAACTGTGTCTCATCTTGCAATAAGCATTTTCTGAGTCTAACATCAAGTACCTATATTATAAAATTTAACACCAACATCCCAACAATAAACTAATATATTTGAACTTAAGGTCATATAGCCCCAGCTTTGGGTATCAGTGTAAAGAATATCATCAGCTTTTAAAAACTAAAATACCTTGAGTAGGGAGATGCTAATTCTATTTTAAAGGTGCTGATCCTAATATTACCACTACTTCTAATACTTCTTAGGAAAGCTAATGTTTTGAACTTGCCATTACATGATGAAAAAAAAGTCACTAAGTATGTTTAAAAGGCTTTATGCCTTTATTGGAAGTGCCACCAAAGAAATAAGAACTGCTTTAGTAATTCATGTGGTCCCAGGTTCCAAGACACTGTAGGATTAAATTTTTGGTCCTAACCCTGAGAAGTCAGATATAAAGCTGAACACTTAAATCTAAGACACCTAACATCTGCGGGAGCACAAATGCCAGGACACTAGATGATACATGCTTGATTTGGGTCAATGCTTATCTCAATCCTTAAAAGTGGACCCAAGCAAGAAAAAACTGAAAGGGGCTACTTCCCTTGTGTTTTTCGTACGTGCCATGCTGTCCTCTTCTGCTCCCTTGTGTGCTGCCATACCTCCCTCTTTCAGTTCCTTTTGTTCTGCTCAGATGCCACCTTCTCAGAGAGCACTTCCTAGACCACCCTATTTTGAAGCAGAATCTCCCACATTCTCCTTACACTGCTTTGTTTTTTTCAAAGCACTTACATCTGACATTATATTTTAAATGCATTTGTTTGTTTCTTGACAGGAATTGTTTCATTTTTATCACTGCCTAGAACTGTTAATATGTGAAGAACAAATGGTTCTCATGACATGTGGATTCTCCTTGTAGTCTTCCCTCTACCAGGCCATTCTGTTTCTGGAAGAGTATCTTTAAAATTAGGAAACTCAGTAACATGACATTCTCAGAAAGTTCCTGACTTTTTGAAAGTTTGAGTTTGTATGAGCTAATATATTCCTTCTTAAAACTTCTGCTATTGGTTTTATTTGTTCTTCTAGTGTATATGGGCTAAGTTGAAGCCATTTAAACTTTTTAAATGGCAGCCCTTCAAGTATCTGCTGTCTGTTCCCATGTCCCCTTGAGTCTTCTCAACTTGAGGGTAAGCATACCTTCAGCCAGGCCTCGTACAATGTTTTTTGGTCCCTCTCGTCTACTGGTCACGATCTTTTAAATTATAGTCAAAAATGCCCAGAAATGAATGTAATTCAAAGGTCTCAGGGCCTTTCCAAGCACGTCAGATGCTCATGTACATTAGCACATGGGTAAGACGTGCATTTATACTTCTTCATTCACTCATCTTTCCATTCCACACGTGCATTCTTTTGAGCACTTACTGACATGTGCCTGCTGCTGATTTCCATTCTGGGGACACAGGGACGAAGCTGACAGATGAGGCTGGCCTTATGGAGTTTATATTCCTATACGTTAGAGGTAATTCTTCCAACCAGATTTTTGTTTTTTAAACAAAGGGATGATAAATCTTAGAGCTAATGATGTTCTCTCGCTTATGAAATTAAGAGATTAGAAGTTTCCTACTTGTAAAATACAATTGAAATATTTGCAAAGATATTTAAAAATTTACAACTGGAAAAAAGGATGAGATTTGAGCATCTGACTTACACCCTATAAAGAATATTAGAAGAAATCAGTTCATAGAGTGGGGGTGATTGTGTGTGTATGTGTGTGTGTGTGTGTGTGTGTGTGTGTGCAGTTGGGAGAAGGGAAACCGCAGGAGCAGAGGGTTGAACTGTCCATGCTCCTCAATGGGTAGCATATCATCAGCCATCAGTTTATGCAAAGCCTTGCTTTTCCTTCCGCCCCCACTTCCCTTTCACCCCATATGCCATTCCAGTCCTTTCTACCATCATAAGCAAGCATTCTTCATATAAATTTTGGGAAAAGTTTCCAAAAAAATTGAATTAGAATTTTATAAATATTGCTTTGAATTTATAAAACAATTTGTGGGGACTACACATCTTTGTAATATCAATTCTGTGCCACCCAAAGACATGAAATGTGTTTCCAATTATTCAAAATGTCTTTTATGTCATTTATGTCTTAGACATTTAAAAGTTTTCTATGAAGTTCTTCTATATTCTAAGTTAGCTTAATTTCTAGATATTTTAGAGTTTTTGTGGCTATTTTAAGTGGCATCTTATTTTTTGTTAAATCTCTTTTCTTTTTTTAAGATGTCAGTCTGCTCCTTTATTTTAGGAGAAGAGTTCTAAGTCTATACATAGCAATGATTATATGGGAATAGTGATTGTTCCATAAAGTTGAGCACTGGAAAGAAGAGTTGTGCTCCTTTTGTATTTTATACGCTTTTATTTCTTTTTACTACATCAGAAAAGGAAAGCAGATCCCAGGACATTTATTGTAGTCTTGCCCTATAAGCATTTGAAAGCTGTTTCTTAAACCTCATTCTTAGGGCTGAGAGGAACAAGAAGGGAGCAGCGCTGGTGGAGGAGCTCTATTCTCAGACATCGTGAGCTCCCAATTTTGGGAGGCATTCACCATCTCAGCTGGATCATTTTTTGTTAAATCTTTTAGTTGGTATGTGTCTTTCCAGTTGGGAGTATTTTATTTCATATTTTAAAAAGTGGATACAAAACAATATTAAGGGATTAATTTTTTTTTTTTTACTATAGGAAGCTAGATGTTCCAAAACAACAGGATTCATAAAATAAACATAACAAAAATGCAGAATTTTACGAAGGAAAACAGTAGCATAAGGGAAGAAGGAGCAGCACTCATTATTTATATTAAACAGAAGACTCCACATGCAGCCCAGAAACTTACTAGCTTATGATGAAAACATGTCCCAATGTTAACCTAATCCTCGGCACAGGGCCCCTCTGTGGCTGAGAGGATTCAAATGTCACTGGTGCCTTCAAAGGAATGGGAAAGAGAGGAAGACAGTGCGGGCAGTAAGTGGTAGCCGGGGGTCTGTTTGCCTGACGGGATTAGAAGACTGGGGAGGATCTCCAGGTCAAGGGCACCGACTAGAAATACAAGGTCAAACCCCTCCATGCCATAGTATGCTTACTTAATGTACAGATCTTTAAACAGAAGTTTTGAATGATTCACACATCACATCAACAACAGACACAAACCGTACAGCAAATCTCATTTGCTTCACATAGAAAAAAGCCCGATACTCTGTCGGTGCTTTGCTATTTAAGGGAAAAGATGTGTTATTTTTTTTTTTTTAAGCCATTCAGTCTATGGTAAAAAGATGTGTTATTAAACAATCAATAGGCTACAAGACCATAACAGTGAGATAAAAGGAAGTGTTCCCCGTTCACTGACAGGCATCGGACGGTATCCGATGACCTAAGAAGAGCATTTGGATTCATGTCCTGTGTTGAACCCGAGAGAGTGAGGTGAAAGGCACACATATATTATTCTTGTGGCCAGGAATTCACTGCACATTAAATTGTCAAGGTGATAGATGACAAGTAGTAAAGTTCTAGGGAAGATCAAAAGTATCAGTTTGAATAAACCACCATAAAAAAGAGGTCCTAACTAAGGCATATTTTTAGCACTAGATTTAACAGGGGTTTTGAGATAGCGTTTCTCTCACAGCCTTCCCCACCATCCCTACAAAAGATGAGAAAGGCCATTTTTTAAAAATTATTTTCACCATCCAAATAACTTTTGTTTCATATTCCCCACAGATCATAGTGGAATGGTGACATGGAGTGGGTACATAGAAACTTTATTAAACATATCTTAGGTGAGGTCTTCATTTTAAACCTACCCATTAGTGTTGTATGCTATTTCATCAGTATTCTGGATTTCACATTAAACAATGGGCTAATCTAAGTTAGAATTTCTGGGCCTCCAGCTACAATTCAAATTGGCAAAAGAAAAAGATCTACTAGAAATCCCAGATGTTATGCAACAGAGGACTGTGAGGGGGGGAGTAGAAGCAAGAATTCAGCGCACATTATCAAAACAAACTCCTTTGAAATCACTCTGGAATCTATAATTTTTATTGCCTGTACCTTCCAGGGAACTTCCTGTGAGCATTTCACCTGAAGGCCATTTGCCGTGGAGCTCACGTTGATGGGTGTAAATCAGAGAAGTAAAAATTAACTTCAGTATGCACCACAAATCAAAGTGGAGATCAGCTGTGGCCACCAAGCTCAGATGTACCAAGCTCTTTGACAGTGTGACCTTGCTTGCCACTTTGCTCATGGCGATTGGGCTAAGTACTCAGGGAGTTTTTGTAGGTGGTCTCAAGTCATTGAAATCACTTGCTTGTCCCCCTGCCCCCACGCCCCACACACCAAACACAGAAAGCAGGAAATGTCTTTTCTATGTAACAATCACAAGGCAGGTCCCCTGGGACTTCCAGGGGGCTTGCATCTCCCAGTTCCTGTTTCTGGTTTTTAACTGCTAACTCTATATTTGGTAATAGCGTGCCTGTGGGCTGTTTTGGATTTGGTCATAATATGATAACCTGGAGTCACTGAGCAGAGACCTAAAGCAATCTTATTTTTCCAGGAAGCAACGTGTTGACCTTTTAGGATTTGGACTATTTTATTGAGTATGTTGAGTTTTTGAATCATGTTGTTTATAGCACAAAGTTGGGTGTTTACACTAGTGGTCCTTGAGGGTGTATGACTGTACAGGAATGGGATACGTACACTCCTACAGTCTCTTGGTTTATAGTGAGTTTCTATTTGTTTCCTATGTGGCCTGATGTAATCTAAGGAATGCTTTTTATACATGCTCTTAGTCCATGGCAGCCTTGAAAATAGCTACTTGCTCAGACATGAATAAATATTTGTCAGACAAGTAAGACAAGAGAGCTAATTTTAATCCCTTTACATCAGGGCAAGAAAGAATCAATACCCCTTTGATGTAATAATAACCCCCTTCCTTCCCCAGTATTTTCAAAGCTCTATAGTGTTAAACCTATATGAACATGACCTTTTAAGAATAAACATATAATCAACTGTTACTTGGCACAGAAAAGCAACTTACAAAATAGTTACTCAAAAAGCTGTTGGATTACTATTTCATCATCAATAACTGCCCTTTTCTCACTCTACCTTCAATTTTACTTGGTCATATTTTCAAACCTTGCTTTGTAAATAAGATCAGAAAGAATGTACTTCCATTTTACAGAGGGAAAATCAAGGCATAAAAACATATTTTAACTATTTTAATATCACCTTGGAAATAGGAAAGGAATTTGAGCCTCACAAAGAACCCTTTGTTTATAAAGTTGTCAGTCATTAAGCCAATTTTAGTGGATTATCATAGAAGAGCTAAAATAAGAACTTAAATTCCTCCCCTAAGGAACATGATTTTCATTAGTAATATGAATTCTGGGTGGTTTTACTTTAATAATTTATGCCATACCTTATTTCATATTGCTTTAATGCTTACTATAGAGCGGAAGTTATTCTTTTTTATAGCCAAGTATATAGTGAATAACCTTTAAAAAATCTACTGGGTAATTCAGAAAATTGATACTCTCTGTAACTTTCCATTTTCCTTTTTGGTCATTTTGTACTTGTTTTTATACTGAAAATCCTGTGTTACAAACTGAACTTTGGCCACACCATTTGTGCAATGGTGATGGTTCCATAATATTCGATAGCAGTGTGCACATGGGTGACGGGCATACCCTGGAGGATCAGCCTGAGATTTGAATCCTGGCTGAATCCCTCTTGGCTACCTAACCTTCTTTTTTTTAATATACATATTTTTTATATTTATTTTTAATTTTTTTAAAATTTTTTTGTTTTGTTTTGTTTTTTATTAAGGATGCTGCAACTATGTCAACGAATCGGCTACCTAACCTTCTATACTTCAGAATTCTCATCTGAAAAATGAGGCTAATCCATTTCCACAGCTCCATTCTGGGAATTAAATAAAGTACATACAGATTCTAGGACAGGTTCCCTTGCCAGTGTTTCTTGATGGAAGTTCCATTATCATTCTCAATAAAACAATTCTTCTATTGTGTGGGAATGTCCCACCCATTTCAGGATGTTTAATACCCCTGAACCTGCCCTCTAAAATGCCATCCAAGCTCTCTGGTCACTGTGCTGATTAATGAAGTCTTTGTGAAATGATCAGACTAAATCTTCTTTTAATGATGATTTTTTCCCTTCCATTCCTATTTTAAATAATATATATATATATATATATATATTGGTTTTGTATACTCGTTCTTTCAGACTTTGCTTCATTATCTCTTCCTCAAGCCTCTAACTTCCAGTGGTTGAGATGACAACATCATATTTAATGCTCTTGAGGTACCAGCAAGGCACTCATACGTTAGAAGGCATTTTTAATGTATTTTTATGGTCTTCAGACTATTAGCAATCTGAGGGCATAGGCTGTGCTGCATTTCTCTTTCAATGTCTAGCACCCCACCTGGTGCCTGATATATTGCTGGGCTCAGGGATGTTTGCTGACTTGAACAGTATGAATTCTGAGCCTTGCAGCCTTCAATGCTGTGCTGATGCAATATTTCTTCGGGGCATCTCACTTTTTCTCAGAACTTTGGCGTCTCAGTCTTTGCTTCCTGTTCCCAGTCAACTGGCATCAGATTTCTTTGTAAAGGCTATAGAGATAAAACAGGCCTAAGGGTGAAGTGCCCAGGTTAGGTCACCTATCTGGGGAGCGGCAGTGACCACAGGAGGTAATGGTGGTGGTGCAGAGCAGGGGGCCGGTGAGAGCTCCAAAGGCTTCTGGACAAAGGAGAGACATGGAAGGGCTGTGCTGCAGGGAGACGATTCTGCCCACTGTACAGGAAAAGTGGTTTAAGTTGTGCTTAAATCCTCTCCTGAACTCACCGCAGGCACATCTCCTAAAGGCTATCTATCATAGACTTTTTCATAGGGACACTCTCGCTTTCATTCATTTTGTTCCAACTACTAGTTCTTATAGATTAACTACTAGTTAACTACTAGTAGATTAACTACTTAATTAACTAGATTAACTACTATAGTTAACTATTATTAGTTCTTATAGATTTTCTGTGTCCTTTCTCTTTTCTGCACTTCATCCTGCCATGCAATGTGTAAACAAGAGAAACAATTCCTTGTGCTTGTTAGGCAGATCATGCAGCAGTGCTGTGAGCTGTGGCACAGTAATAAAAATGGATTTATAGTCCTCCTGTTGATCTGTGTCACCACCTTCTATTATTAATATTTCCCATAGTGGCCATCCCACATCTTGGCCCTCCTCTTTGAGGTCCCCACTCCACTACCTCCCTCATCCTCACAATCTCTCAGCAGCTGTGCTGCTTTCTACATCACAGAGAAACCAGAAGCCAAAAGGCCTAAATTGCCATCTTGCTGCTCCCCTTTCAAATATAATGCATTTGTGGCCATCATTCCCATTCTGCTGGAAGACCCCCCTCCAACCAAATCAAGGGTAATCCTTCCACTAAGATCCTGGATCCATCACCTCATTTCTTCCTGAAAATGACCATTCATTACTAACCCTAACCTCCTGGTCTTATATCCAACTGATTACTTAATATCTGACTTGGAAGCCTAACATATATCTCTCACTTAACATGCTCACAACCAAATTTTTCAAGTTGCTCAGGACTAAAAATCTTAGAGTCGTCCTTGATTTCTCCTTTTCTCTCATATTTTATGTTCAATCTTTGAGCAAATCTTGGTGGTTTTTTCCTTCAAAACATATCCAGAACCACGGCTTCCACCCTGGTCCAAACCATCTGATTTATCTGTTGACTGGATTATTGTATAGCATTCTGAATAATACCGCTGCCTCCATCCTCACCACCTGCAACGTATTCTCAATGGCTAGCATGGTCTTGTTAAAACATGAGTCAGATCATGGCAATCCTCTGCTCAAAATCCTCCAAACGTCCCATCCCACTCAGAGCAAAGCCAGACCTTTCAGTGGCCTACAAGGCACTGCACGATCGGGCTCCCATTGCATCTCAGGCCTCAGCTCCTGCTACTCTTCTCACTCACAAGGCTCTCCACACTAGCCTCCTGGCTTTGCCCTCAGCAGGCTGGCGATACCCCTGCTTCAGGCCTACAACATTATCACCAGGTGGCTTCCTAGGTTCACCTTAACATTCAGACTTACTCAGATCACCATAAATTTCATTTGGCACCAGAATCACTTGGAAAGATATAGGATTAGAGTCATAACTTGCCAGCAAGCCAGCACAGGCTTTCCTCCTTTAGGAAAATCTTCACAACTGTCCACATAGTGTCCATACTGCAACCCAGAAGCTAATCCCTCCCTGAACCTCTCCTCCCTATTTCATCTCAGGTGCAAGGAAGAGATCCAACGTAGGCAGGTTCAGGACTTACCCTGCCTTAAAAGCCTTGTGCCCCAAAGGAGCCAATATCTCCTGTAACTCAATAGATACGTCTTCAACGTGTCAAGAAGCATGCTTAGTTACAAGTGTCACCACAATCACAGAAGTCCAATGATATAGTTTCCTATCTGTCTAGAGTGATCGCTCCCAGCCCAGATGCAGCTGGCCAATCAGCACTCAGTGGTCATTTATGCCATAAGCAATGTTGCCTAGTAACACAGTTAACAGTCACTTTCATCGGGTCTCCAGGGAAACAGAACTAGAAAGCTGAGAAAGTGAAGTCAATTCCTCTCCAGAAGGGGAAGGATCCTGTTAAACCTTTGACTATGTATCCTTCACTCTTGCTGTTCCCCCTGGCTCTTGCTGGCTCCTTCCAGGACACCTGCTCTTGTTCCTCCTTTAATTCCTTGGCCAAAAGTCACCTTACCAATGACTTCCCAGGCCATCCTATTTGAGAATTGCAACTCTTACCTCATCTGGTGGGACCTTCTATCATCCTTGCATGCTTTATTTTTTTCCCAATTGCCCTTATCATCTTCTAATACATATATATATACACACACACACACATATATATACACACACATATATATACACACACACACACACATATATATATATATATATATAGCAATTGATTTTGTATATTTTGCTCATTTTTTTCCCATAGAATTTAAGCTCCATAAAGCTGGGATTTTTGTCCTTTATTTTTTCCTCCTTCACTGGCAACTCTTGGTAGAACGGTACCTGACGCACAGTAAGTTCTTCAACAACCATTTGTTCTATTTATGAATGAATTTATGCTCTTTCTTTCAGACTCTGGCGTCTCCTTGGCATCCATTTTGGGTGGGTGGGTGGGTGGGTAAGGGTGCAAAATGTTTTCAGTGACCAAGTAAGAGGCAGCACGATATTCGCTATTAAGAACAGGGACTTCAGAACCAAACTGCTTGGGTTAGAATAAGGGCTCTGCAACCTACCTTGGGAGGTTTCTTTAACTTCTCTGTGCCTCAGGTGTCTCCTTTGTAAATGGGGATACGACCAGCACATACAACTTAGAGATGCCATAAAGATGAAATGAGTTAAAAAGTATGTAAAGTATTCAGAGAGTGCCTGACACACAGGAAGCACTCTGTGTTAACTATTATTAAAATCAACTTTAACATATTCACTGCCACACCGGAAAGAATAATATTTCCCTGGGCCCATGGTGCTTTACTAAAACAAAACAATCCTTTCTAATTTGTTATTTTTTGTTGTTTTCTGTGTGTGAGTTATATACAATGCAATCCATGTTTTCAGACTTAAATTGTCAATATTAATTATAACAATAAGAACATTAACAAATAAGATTTTCAAAAACCAACTACGGGGTTTTGCTTCACAAGGCCCTGGAGTTGAAACTAGCCTGAGTTAAAAACAACTTGCATGGCAGTCAATGTGTTAAAATGACTCTACTTTCACTCTGTACCACTTCAGCTATTTCTCTCTCTTCCTACCTCCTCTTCCAGCTGATTGAGCTGAAGTCACATCTACCCCAGAGCCTCTACTTTAACTTCCATTCACTATTCCAACCACTGAAACTAAGATTTCTAATGACCTAGTTGCTGCCTCTCTCCTTTGTCTGTGAGTTAGTTGAGTGCTGCCGGGCATCCCTGACCATAGCTTCCTTTGACTCCTGACACCCTCCTCTCTCCTGGTTTCCACCTGACCTAGCCATGCCCCTTGCTCCCCCATTCACTCTTTAATGTTAGTCCTGACAAGGTCTCACTGGGCACATTCTTCCTGGGTGATTCCATTCACAAGCATGGTGCAAACCCATGCTGATGCCTGAATGTGCCAGTACTATTGATGGTTTCCCAAAGAAGTAACATTCTTTCTCACATCCATGACTTAGAGTCTTCTTTTCTCTTCTCGCACCTTCTACCACAATCCCGCTTCCTCTCCCTAACTTCAGCTGGCTCTTCAAGTTTTAACTGAACCATCCACCTTTTCTGTTGCTCCCAAGCCGAGTGCCCCTCTTCAGCACTCCCTCAGTGCCTTGAGGACACCTCTATCATAGCATAACACAACTTCTTCTGATTGCTTGTTTATTCAGTTCTCCTCTGGAATGAACTGCTTAGAGATATCTGTATTCTCAAAGTAGTGCCTGGCACATAGCAGGCATGCAAAATATATCTGGATTCAATATATGAATATATAGCATCTCTATAGAATAAATTTTGGTTGGGTTACTTTAAAAAAAAAAGGACAACGTTTTGCATTACTTAAGTCTTTCTAAGGCGGTTGGGTTACTTTTTAATTCAGAGCTAAACACTGGGTAAAATCAGTATCTTGTCAAACTGCTAGTTCTTCCAGGAAATCTTACCAACGGTAAATGTAAAAAGCAGAGAAAAGCAAAAAGTTCCATTTGGCAATATACATGGCACTGGGTACACATGCTATATTTCACTAGAAAGCCAACTTTGAATGATAAGGCCCCCCCCCCTTTGATGTTCTTAACACCAAACATTACTTGACTGCAGTTAACTGCTCTTTGGGCTCATTGAAATCTTGTAAGTACCATCTTTGCCTTATTGAGAAAGTTCAGTGAATAAGTGTTTCAGGCTCCCTGCCATGATTACAAATATGATATACAAATAGAGAAGAGGAACTAATATTTACAGAATTAAAAAGCAGACAGCCAGATCTTTAAGAGGTCTCATTGACTTGGTGTCTCGCTCCGGCCCACAGTCTGCCATGGGTCTAGGCATCTACCTGTAAAGTGCATCCAAACACGCCGATCATCAGCATGGCCACCGAGAGGTAGTCAGTAAACACATCCCACCACGGCTTCAGCACCCGGAAGGCAGGCTGCTGCTCGGAGAACTGCCGGAACTCTGTCACTGGAATCATGTTTCTGGGGAAGGAGATATTACTGGTGAATGAATTTGTCATCAAGTACAATGTACTGCATCGTTACCAGCATTTCAAATGAGGCTTCAACCCATCAGAAGCAGAGGTCTGAACTAGTGTGGGAGCTAATTAGGCATGTCAGTGTTTCAATGAGCCATTGAATAAAACCACCAGTTGAGGAAAGAAAGAGACCCATGTGGAAAACGCAAGTACCTTCACAGGTTTGTTGTCCAATAATCGGGTTCCCTTTGTGCTCCATGTGGGACACAGAGACCGGGGCCAGAACAGTTGCCAAGTCCCAGTTATTTCCTGGACCCTTACTTGCTCTAATCAGAACTATTTTTGCTATTTATCTTACCATCTTGGGTTATTACTTTAAACTATTTTTTAAGTGTCATTTCAGCATTTGTGTGTGTTAATTCTTCACTGAGCCCTGTTTATAAAACATTTTGCTTGCTCCATGGGGAAGGAAAACAACGTTGCCACACGATCCTTGTCTTTTAAGAGGAAAGATCTTATTGGTGGGGGTGGGGGTGGGGGTGGGTGGGGGCACTCAATCTCTCTTGCCTTTTTTTTTTTAATCTCCATGCTTGTGTCTTGATTTCTTTTCTCTATTTCCTATACTTCTCATGTTTTACTCTGAACTTCAACCTTATCCTGATTTTCTCTGAGAAAATCAGAGAAACTCCTGGAAACTCCTCTCTCTCTCTCTCTCTAAATGACAGAAGAGAAATGAATAGGGCACACCTGAGGCTCAGGGAAAAGAGGTGCATCCTTCTCTTGGTTTGCATACTCCTCCCTCACTCCTCATTCCCACTTCCTTTACTAGGACCCAGGACTTCAGGCTAATCAACCTGCCACTGTGAGAAGAAATTTTCTTTCTTTATTTTAGGGCAGGGAATAAGAGTGGCCAATGAGGTCCAAAAAGAAAATTTCTCTCCCTTCTATCTTCTTTAGATCCCATAGTGTAGTTCTCTACGCATGTCCTTGTTATTTAGTTCTAATTAAAGAGGCAGGGGAAAGGCTACATTTGCTGCTTAGTCTCCCAAGTCGTGTTGGTTTCATGGACCTTCCTTCCCTGATACTGAGTTAAGAACTATACAATAAACACCCCAGATAAAAGCAAAGCCTCTTATTTGAATTCATTGGTGGTTATAGTTTTCAAAACTATTATGTTATTCATTGTCTTGCTGCTTATGACTTTTTCTTAAACAATAATTTGTCTTCCTTTTGGATTTGTTCATTAACACATGTTGAAAATTTCAACTGTGGATGATGTTCTCCCCTATGACTTACCTACTCAACACCTGTGCAGTATTTGCTACGATTTCTTCATTTTACTGAAACACAACTTTCTTAACTCCACTAGGCTGTAAGCTTCTATGTATTATGCATATGTGTGTCCTCAAAACACATAATGCAGACAAACTGAGCAAGCTCAGTAAATTACTTTGCATGTTCCTAATGTCATTAAAATTTCAGACTTAGTCAAACTGATTTTCCTGACACTTAGGCCTCTTTTCTTCTCAATGAATCATAACAATCTGATTGCCTCAAATGTTTGCTAGTCACAGTTGTTTCAGCAGCAGTCAAAAATGGGACTAACTCGTCTTGACTTCCAAAAGTTTTGCTTCAAAAGGTACTGTCTCATCCTGTTTTGCGTCCTCATTACTTACCATAGTGCCTGAAAAACAAGAGGCTCCGAACAACTGTCCATTATATACATGAATGAACAAATTCAGATGCTTATTCATGGAGCAAAGCTCATCCAACTCAGATTTAGGGTGACCCTAATTAGTTGCAGTGACAGTGATAATTAGCAAAATAGCTGTGCTGCAGTCTTGGTTGTTGTCTATTCCATAATAAGTTCCTTTACATCTTGGAGGAAATCGAGTTTGTTAAATTATTTAAGCGAGTGACAATTTCAGGAATAAAATGGACCAATGTAGAGCAGTGAACCTCAAACGTTTTGGTCTCTGGACCCTTTCACACTCTAAAATGTAATGAGGAGAATCTCAAAGTGTTTGTAAATTATACCTATTAATTATACCTATTACATTAACACATATTATGAAAAATGACTATATTTTCCAAAACAGAAAAATTAGAGAGAATAATGGCATTGTTTTACATTTCTACAAATCTCTTTAATAATCTGGCATAATATACTAGACAACTGGATTCTCAAATCTGTTTCTACATCAATCTATTGTGATATATGTTGTTTTGGCTGAAATTTATAAATCAAACACAGCCTCACAAAGACACATGGTTGGAAAAGGAAGGAGTATTTTAACAGGCTTTTTGTATCATTGTGGATATTCATTTTTGATACTATGCCAAACCTTGACTAGGTTAGTTGCAATATGGAATCTGGAAACTATATTACAGAACTTTTAAACTCTCATTATATTAAAACTCATTACCCTACTTCTCACTTTGAGTGGATATTTTTACCCACGTACTATTTTGTAGCATCATGCATTGGTAATTTAGAAAACATTGGATCACTAAGTTATTAAGATCTTCTAAATGTTGACACATTTCATAATAAAATATTTTAAAAAATCACATTCATTAATATCATCACTGCTATCATCAGAGAAATGTTTAAGTATTTGGAAGCTGCCAAGCTCATGGCAGTGAATACAAGTTTTCCACAATTCTAATTATCACTTGAAAGTGATTTTATCACTGAATTTTATCACTGTCAGCAAATATTATTAGTTTTTCTCCTTGAAGCGTCAGGCTCATTTCATTCATTTATGAGGACACATACGTCACATACTCAAATCTGAATAATCATTTGTTTTATTCAAGTAAAAGTAGTGTGATATGATAAAGTAGCTAACTCAAACAAGCACACCAAGGCTTTGTCTTGAGATCACCACTGCACTTTGGAATGCAGCAGCAGTGCTTTGTGTATTCTTCCCGCTTCATCGTGCAGTCAAGGGTTGAGAGTTATTAAAATAATAATTTTACTGCTTCAACAAGGACATTATGTGAAACTTGCTTTTTCATTAATTGCAAGTGTGTACCAGTAAAGAATTCAATCCCTTCAGTACAATCTGGTGCCTCTATCCTGAGTAATGTCAAGGAACCTAACCCACCATTGCTTTTGTACCATTGCTGGAAAAGGAACAAAACATTTTAGCGCTGTATTTATAAAATAATTTTGACCTTGTGGGGCCCGTTAAATAGGTTTAGGTTACCAGGCTTCCATGGAACATACTTTGAGAACCACTGAGGCAGAGGGACATTGTTTCTTTATCAAGTAGCTATAGCTTTGCTTTATACTTTATAGTAGTATAGTAGTAAAGCTATAGATTTACTTGAAAAAGCAAAGGCCTGGGTACTCACAACAGGTGAGGTTTTCTGAGTCCCTGGTTGAGTTGCCTCACAGGGGTCATGATTTAAACATGGGAAACAAAGTCAAACTAAGGAATCTAGGAACTTAAGTAATATCTACTGCTTCTTAACATTGGCACATGCTAGTTAAGAGGGATTATGAGATTTTGTTAGCATTAAAGCTGGTCAAGATGGTGAAGCCTTTTAGTGTCATAACACAACTCTTATCACACTTAAACTCTTTTGAGTTAGTGTATGTATATGCATGTGTATGTACATAGCCACATACATGTATATATACTACATTCAAATGTACTGATTTAACATATTACAAGGCCCCAAGCCAATATCTAAAACAGCATTAATCCTTAATATTTTTGATGCCAAAAGGGGACTAAGGGAGAGTTGAATAAAAATCTCCAAAACTAAAGAAAGGGTAGATGGCCCTTTGGCTGCTTAACTGAATTTTTTTTGTATTTTTCTTTCACAACTTTCAGCACCTCTGAAAATTCATGCATTTCAGTGACAGCCACACTTGACTGATTTTTCTTTCATTACCACCGTCATTTCCAACTGATTTGTGACAATTTCAAGAGTTTTCATTTTCAGCCTAGTGAGCCATTCTGAATAATCTGCTAGCTTTAAATAGTTAGGCAGCTAAAAATTAATCACCATAATTGTATTTCTATTTAAAATTTTTTTCTATTTTAGAAATATAAATGATTATCCTTCTCCCTCCTCCAACCCCAATTTTCAACTTACTATAGAAGATTTTAGTTTACATTATTAGTAATGTGTTTATAAATATGGCATTTCAAATTAAATAAACAGATTCTGGTATCCTAATTTTTTAAATGTAAAATTTTACACTGTATCTCTGCTCTGTAGCCTTTTGCAGAAATCCATATGCATTTTCTTATTTAAAATACTTATTACAAAAAACTCAATGTAAAGGCTCTATATTCTACACAATTTTACTTCTCAAAGATATTATTTAATTCTTTGGTGAAGAATGTTGGTAAAATTAAGCGCCAACAGAGACAGTTTCTTATTTCTTTCATTTATATGGCTCTTCTTAAAACAATATATCCTCACCCTTCCCCAGGATAATTTTAGTACTTTCTTGTCTAGAATTAATCACACAGAATGTATTCTACTCTGTTTATCAACCCATGACCTAACTAACATCAGACTTATTTTACTTAGATTCCAACACGATTGCTAACAGTGTTCTCCTATGGCTATCAGGTATGTATTGCTACCATTTATTTTCTTCCATATTTTTCTGAGAGTGGATAAATAGCATCACCTTTAGATAGCACAATCATATATCATTCAAGGAAATCAGGGCCAATTCCGAATGATGACAAGTATCATATCAATACCCAAGTGAGTAGCCCCTTTTATTTTACGAATAAAAATAATTTAATAATTTGTGAGCACATGAAATATGAATTCAGTGGAAAAGAAACTTATGTGTATTGTTCATCTATGCTGCTAAAGCCAATGGATAGTTCTCATTCCTCATCTTACTTGATTTGTCAGCAGCATTTGACATAATTTGACCATTCTCATTTGGCTTTTAGGACACCACAGCCTTATAGTTTTCCTCCTACTTTCCTGGTGATTTCTTTTTCTACTCCTTTGTTGTTTCCTTCTCTTCTCCCTGACTTCTTACTTTGGAGTCCCAGGGCTTAGCCTTTGGTCTTCTTCTCTTCCCTAACTCATTCAGTCCTCTGGTGACTGCATCTGATCTCAGTGCTTTCCATACTATCTAAACTGAACACTTCACAAATTCACCTCTCCAGCCAGTCTCACAGATCCAACTATCTACTTGACATCTCCTTAGATATCCACCATACACATCAGACTCAGTATGTCCCAAGCCTACTCCTGTCCCAGTCCCTTATTCCCCGTCCCCACAGCAAAGCCCTATTCTACTTGCAGCTTTCCTAGCTCAGTAAATGGCAACTCTTTCTAGTTGCTTAGGCCAAAAATCTTAGAGTCATCCTGACTCCTTTCTGTCTCTTATATCCACATTCAATCTGTCAAAAAAATCTCATTATATTTTTTAATGTATCACCTCTCTCCTTCCAGAAGAATGTAAGTTTCATGAAGGCAGAACTTCACTTCTTAATTCTATTTTGTTCACTGATGTATTGCAAGTACCTAGAAAATAATGCTTGGCACATATCAGACACTCAATGTTTCATGAATAAATTAGAGAATATGCAGTAATTTTAATGAAGAAAGGGGGTGTAATTGCCTTCTGCTTTAGAAATAATAATTACAAAAGCAAAGTGTGTGTCTGAGGAATGTCATGGTAGGAAGGTCCCACAGTGCAGGGCCAGGATGTTATTAGCACAGCGCAGCCAATATGGAGAAGTGTAAACGAGGAAGAACACAGAAATGCCATGATTTTAAATTTATAGGTTCTTCTCAGTCGTACTCAAAGGCTCCACAGATCAAAATAAAGTCATCAGGATAGGCTCAAAACATCAGTTACAAACAAACTGCTTTTCTTCTAGCAGTGTAAGGTTGGAAATAAAAAGCAGGAAAATAAAGCCAAATTTTCCCAATTACATAAAAATTATATCTTTCTCCCTTGGGAGAGCATGACTCTAGATTGTGTTTTATTATATAGTTGTGGTATTCATGACAAAATATTTCTAGAAAGATCCACTGAAGAAGAAATAATTATATGGTTCTATAGAAATGTATTTCATTAAAGGAGAAAATCATAAATGGGTTATAAAATTTTAGAACCTAAAAGGGACAAATCAGATCATTCAGTTCATGCCCCTCATTTAATGGGGTGAAAAACTTGAGCCAAAAGAGGTTAGGTGACTTGTTCAAGCAACACAGCTAGTGGTAAACCCTGAATTCTGACCAAATCTTTTCCTTCCTCTAGAGTTTTTTGATGATACCACACGATGCTGACTAGAACTTAAATAATCTGTTAATATAATGTACTTTAAGAAACAAATAGTTAATTCATTTGTTTATTTACATTTTGTAGAGATGGGGTCTCACTATGTTGCCAGGCTGGTCTTGAACAGCTGGCCTCAAGTGCTTCTCCTGCCTTGGCCTCCCAAAGTGCTGGGATGACAGGCATGAGGCACCACACCTGGCCAACAAATCATTTAAATAGAATTTTTCCCATACTCAAATCTCTCTTTTCATGTCCTTTATTTGACAATATAAAATAAAAAATAATAAATGACTAATAACACATTTAAATTATTCTTAAGCTATATTGTCCTGGAAGCATCATAAAATAAGAGAACTTTTCACTCAAAGGAATATTAAAAGACAAGTTGAACTTGCAACAAAATGGATACTTCTGTATTATGTTCTCCTTAGATTTTTCCAAGATGTCATATGTTCAGTTAATGGCCCAATTACATGTTTTGAAAGTATTCAAATTAAGCTTAACCTGTATTTCTATAGGTGGTGGTATATAGGGAGCAAAAATTACTCCTACCTAGACATTCTAGTTCTCTCTTAACCAATGAGGATATTATCCCCTTTATGATCATATTCTTTTTAAAAACCATCCTTTTAATCCTGTGTACTTGTGGCTGTACCTCTTAATGCCTTTGCTTACATGCTAGTTTCCACAAGTTATCTTTATCACAGTCATAGGCCTTTGAATCCACTAAAAGTGTGTTATATATTATGATCGGTAGCTACTTTTTCTCTCTCACAAGCATGATTCACTCTCACTCACTTACGTGCTTGCTGTAAATTAAATATGAGAGTGAATTATATGTCAGGCACTGTGCTAGATGCTGAGGGAATGGAAATAAGCAAAATAGACAAAGTGCATGCCCTTGCCCACATGTACACTCATGGAAGAATATTCATTAAAGAAATTTCTATAAAAGCATGAACTGAAATTGCTCTTCTTTGTAAACAGGATTGATATTGTTTCCTGGGCTACTGGTGCATTTAAATAGATTGTTACACTATTGTTATTTCACTGAGGATAATGTTCACATCTTGTTTATCTCCATATCTTATAGGAAATAGAACAATGTCTCAGAAGAGGCCCTCAGTGCATATTTATTAAATTGAAATAGATTTAAACATATACTCACATATACACACGTACCCAATTGAGCATTTTGTAGTAAGGACCAAACTCTTGTACTTTGTTATTATCCCCTTATATTAATATGGTGCTTGACATTGAAATAAATACAAGAGAGACTATTATCATATAGCTCCATATTATAAATAATGATTACTCAAAGAACATCTACTACTGAAGAGAATGTTTGAGATGAGGAAAGAAGTCAGGAATAATTTATAATTTCAAAGTTAAGGATCATTGAAATTTTAATGCACAATGTTCTGCCACTAGTGCATTGATCAATAATGTCTTGTAAGGTCTTAGCTTGTACCCAAGGAAATGGCCACATTTTGTGATTCCCTTGTCAAAACATTACCTTATGAAGAAATAAGTGATAGAAAACTGATCTAAACATAAAAAAGTCTTGTTAACAATATAATGGTTTGGAATATTGCACTTCTCAATCTTGCTGAGATCTTGAAAGAAGGCTTTAATTTCTTTGAGATTTTTGTCAAAAAGCTTCAGCTATATCTGTATGATACTAATAATTATGTAATGCTTATTGTGCACATTTCAAGTACATTTAAATTCAGAAATCCTTTCTGAAATAAGACTAAGCTATTATCTGATAGTCTTTTAAAAACTAACCATAAAGATGATCATCAAATGTTGGTCACTCCTTTCCCCACCTCTGTTACTCTGAGTGCACCTACAGTCTCTCTGAGAAATGGCACAGCTCTCTGTGTCCTATTGGCCTTCTTGACTATCTCCTTCAAAACAGAACAGTCTTCCAGAAGTTATAGTATATACATAACCCTCAGTAGGATCTGAAATTCTTGAAAAGGCTGTGCATTTCCTCTCAACTTCTCAATATCACGGTTTAGACAAGGTTTATCCCATCATCTTATTATTCCCAACATCCAGTAACTAAGACTAGGATTCAACTGAGTTACTGTGTAATGATTGTTTTGATTCTTTCTTCAGTGGACGAAAGGAGGCTGAAGTTTATCTCCAATCTAGTTTTACCCCTTGAGCCAAGAAGACAGACACACCATGAACATTCAGTTCAGCGCAGGCCAGAAAATCCAGGCAAAACAAGAGCTGGTGAACCCACTGACCTGGAATGTTGCTTCCTTCTGACAAAGGGATAGTGAGGACAGGAATGGAGAGGGCAGAAAGACTCCTGCCATCGAGAACATTAAAACTAAGTTTCTTGTTTATTTTTTAACTTCTGAAGTTTAGAGTAATTTGAAAAGGCAGGAGTCACCTTTTATTTCATATTTCTCATTTTGGGGCCTAAAATGCTCAAAAATTGTTTGTGGAGCTGAATTCATGAGATTGCATAGTAGGAAAGTTGTATTTTCTGTTCTGACAAGTTTAGCTTGTTTTCCTAATATCTTTTCGCAAACATAGATGGTAGACAAGTACCTATACAAACACCCAACCAAAAGTGTGACAGGGAGACTAAAACAACATTTTTTTTTTGAGACAGAGTCTTGCTCTGTCACCATGGGTAGAGTACAGTGGTGTCAGCATAGCTCACAGCAACCTCAGACTCCTGAGCTCAAGAGATGCTTCTGCTTCAGCCTCCCAAGTAGTGGGACTACAGGTGGATGCCACTGTGACCAGCTAATTTTTTCTATTTTTGGTAGAGAAAGGGTCTTGCTCTTGCTCAGGCTGGTCTCAAACTCCTGACCTCAAGCAATCCTCCCGCCTCAGCCTCCCAGAGTGCCAGGATTACAGGCATAAGTCACCATGCCTGGCCTACTAAAGCAACTTTTTGCCAAAAACTTTCCCACTTGGTTCTTTTTTTTTTCAAGTAGGAGTAAATTTTTAAATTTTCAGCTATGTTAAATACAACAACTAGGAAACCAAGTAATACTGCTCAGGAGATAGGAGACTGGTGTTTCAAGTGAGAGATTGAAAGACCAATAGATTTAGAGCATGATGTTTTTTGTCTTCCTTTCTTATTAAAATCATCTTTATAGGAAACTACCATTTAAAATTTCACTTCTAAGAAGGATCAGGGACTATGAAAAGTTTGATAATAGCAGAAAAACACTAACTGCTGAATGATTCTCTTTGGGGCTTTCAAGAAGGCTGTTGTCCATCTCATGCTAGCCCTTTATTTGTCTTTCCTGTGGGATGTGCTCAGTAAATCCATGATGGAAGGAAAAAGTTCGGGTTCTCCAGCCTCCAGGAAAAAACAACTCTGCAGGAGGAAATCAACAACTATGAAACTTCCACCCTCAGAGTATTAAAACTGACATGAATGCACCTAAAAATTAGAATATTAGGTTTTTGTCCATCCAGCCAATAAATATTTAATGCAAGGCTTTGTGTCTACAGGAAAAATAATTATTGGGTTTGGCTCTAAGTTTAACATATTGATTTAAGGGCCATTTTTTCCAAGTTAAACATTTTATGAGTTTCCTCTTCCAAGTTTTCTTTTCTCACAGCAAAGATAAATGAAACTGAATATGAAGACATTTGATACTCCTAGAGTCACACATTCTAGAAGCTGAGGGAGGGCATAAAAGGTTTCTTTATATGAAAGCTCTAGGAGGATATGGTCAAAGGCTACTTGGCCTCTCAAATCTAGATTGTGCCAAAAATCTATATGAAAAAAATTATTGTTAAATGTGAATCATTTAATTAAAACATGTTGTTTCTGAAGAAAACTACATTCTTTAATTTAAAAAGATAAAAACAACTAGCCCCCTCAAAAAGAAATAATGAAGCTAAGTGAAATACATTATGTGATAGCAAAGGCCAATGATCTATGTGGATCCTGAAAAGTCATTACAAAAAAGATATAATAGTGGCAGGGCCTTGTGGTGCTAATCCTACAACTAGAATGTTCTTTCAATCCCTCCCTTGCTTTGCAAACTCCTATGTATACTGCAGACTGAGACTCTAGCATTACTTTCTCAGGGAGTCCATCTCCAGTCTCCCTGACTAGGTCAAATCTAGCATTTCAGGCTCTCGTAGCCTGTGGATGTCCCTTGATGGCCCCATCACAGGCAGCATTTTCCACTCATTTGTGTTCTCAGATTAACGCTGGTCTCCCCTAGACTACAGGCTCCAGGAAGGCAGGGATAATTTCCATTCTGTTCACCATTGTTCTCCCAACACCTCACAGTGTTTGGCATGTAATAGTTGTTGAATATATATTCACTGAATAAATAAATGAATAATTAAAAACAAAGTTACAAGAATGGTCTAAATGTAAGATCTTGGTTTTATCAATTTGAATCCTTTCTCAGTAAAAAGAAAGTAGATTAAAAAAAAGAAATTAAAGCCCATTAGCTAACTTGGAAGAAGACCAAAAGCAGTGCTTTTTTTTTTCCCCCTCTGTTGCCCAGGCTGGAGTGGTGCAGTGGCACAACCTCAAACTCCTGGGCCCCAGAGATCCTCCTGCCTCAGACCCCAAGTAGCTGGGACTATAAGAGCGTACAACCAAACCCGGCTGATTTTTAGCAGTGCCACCTTTATAGACAAACTGTATAATATTTTGAAATGGTTTGCTTGCAGTTGCTATTATTAGTAAGAAAGCTGTCCTGGGGCCATATGAGGTCTTCCTGAGCAAATCATCTCAAACATATCTAGAGCCTTGCCAAATGTATTTTTAAAAATGGTTGAAAGACCTAGAAAACAAGATACAAAGATCTACTAGTATACCAATTTGCAGGGTGATGTCTAAAGTTAATTTCAGGACTGGTTTTGCTCAGCAACTTCATTAGCAGATTAAAAGTTATGTTGGGGTGCTTGGAAGGAGCAAAACTAACTCAAGACTTGTTAAATTGGGAGGTCTAAATATATTAATAACAAATACTAAAAAATAAAAAGTATATAGAAAGGCCACAGGAATTCAATGCTTAGGCTTAGCAGAAAAAAGTAAGGAAGAAACAAGAAAAAACTTACTTTTAAAAGTACAACACTTCAAAGATGAGAGATCTCTGAAAATTCCAAAAAGGGACTCAGGAGTGAAGTAGATGATGTTTTGGGTAGTGGAAAATAGGCTTAGGGCAAAGGGAAAAGACAGGGCTTCTGGGACAACTGTGGCGATGTTTGTTTTTATTTGTTCCATCACGTTGGATCCTCTTTTCAGATGACCCATCTTAAAAACTTAACACAGACCAATGTTCTAGGGATCTAAAAATATGGTTACACAGACATAAATTAAAATTGTTTCTGCAAAAATAAATAAGTAGGTAAATAAATGTCCTCTGAACAGACAAATGGAAATTGGTAGAAAGATAAGTTGGTTCATTTCTATTCAATGTCCTTGGATATAAGCAGGATCAGTCAGTCTTGG